>BJCM01228144.1:0-21826 GCA_018326385.1 Flaveria bidentis
AGTGTTACAAAGCATAATGGAAAGATACAAGAACAAGAAATACTTATACTACATCCTACAGCCGGCCATACTATAAAAGCCAGCTGGATACAATTGACTAGACACAAACAAAATCAATTGTAGAGTCAAAAGGCAGATTGCCTTTTGACTAGTGACTATGACATGACATAGCTCACATCCTTATCTATTACAAAAAGGGTAAAGTACATGAGGTAGAAAGTTACAGACTCAAGACCTCAATGTACAGTTACCAAAAGCATGGACCTTTTCACCAACTCATGTAAGTTGCTGACTTTATAGAGATGCAGCGGAAAGGTGTCCAGCTTTATGGAAAAGTACATTAGATAAAACATGTGTTAAAAGTCTTCGAAAGAAATCTATCTTCATGAGTTGAAGCTTCGGAAGACTTTGTCTCTGAGGCTTTGAAAGACTTCATCTTTGGCTTCGGAAGATATTGGTCTTAGCTTCGGAAGATTTTACACTTAAGAGTATTTTCTGTTGCATGTGTAAAACTTCCTAAGCATTCTTCTTCAATGCACTTGTGCAGCATGCAGGATAGACTTTGGATGTTTGGGTTGCATCAGTCTCTTCATTTATCTCTACAAGGTTTATAAAAATAGAGGGGTATGAACTCACCTGGTGTATAATGATAATGAATAAAGATACTCGTGATAGGTGCAAAGACAACCCTTCAAATGTTACCTAGAACACACAAACACATAAGTACGTGTACACAGAAAACTTAACAACCCTAGGTTAACCTAGTTGACCCGTTGGTGACATATCAGATGGAATATTGTTTAATCATGCAAATCAACTTATCATTCACGAATATCATGTAAGTTATCCACGTGCATCATATCATCAACCCAAGTTTTACCTAGGTCATCATACCACATTAGATCATCATACACTCATGCAATTCCAAATAATCATCATGCTCAATAAATATAAATACATCACATCAAACAATTCATACATGAAGTCTAATCATGCACTACATGCCATGTGAAGCCACCCACGACCTCACATCCTAAACCCTGCCAATCCTATTAAATAGAGGCCTTAGATTCGCATGCGGGTACGACAATCATAATCACATTACTAGCATACATAGTGACAACCAATTCCAAACCCAATCATGATCTCCTAATCACTAAGTATAATCCATCATCATATATGATCATCAATACCTATACCTCTTACATGATCAACCAAGCATCCATACAACTCAATTACACATTCTATCACAACAAACATCATCAACAATCATTCTAACATGATCTTAACATCACAAGCATGCCCAATTCATCATATCCAATGTTCCATAAAAAAAAGTTTCCATTTTGGGAAAGTAATACCCAAAAGTGGTCTAGCATCCAATTCAATCATAATTTCAACATATTTACCTAATCAAGTTCATAACATTCATTCTAACATGTTAGTCACCTTCAAAACATCCAAATTCCCAAACATCATACACAAAAGTTTCTACTTTTAGTAAGTCATGATGAACATCTCAATTTCATACATTTTCTTGCACAATTCAATTAAACTAACAAGTAAACATTACATCTAACATCTTGGCATCATCAAATCATGAATTCCAAGAACAAAAAATTTCCTCTTATGGCAATGTATGAACTAGATGATCAAACCCTAGATTTCTTGCACAATCAACATAATCTAGCATTCATACAATCTAACTAACATCATATAATTATCTAACAATCATCAATTTCATATTATCATCATCAATTTCTAAATTAGGGTTCATCTATATCAAAAACTATGAACAACCAACTAAAACTAACCTTTAGATGTGTAGAAATCAACAATTGGACTTGTAAAACACCTTGCAATGCTTCAACTAGATCAAAATCGATTTTCTCTTGTTGTTTATTGATCAAAATCGCAAAAGAGAGGGTGGGGAGAGGGGTTTTGGCCGAATGGGGGGTGGGGTTTGAGGGCTAGGGTTTTGTTAATTTTGGTAATATTTAGTTTTAGAATATTTACCAAATAACCACTTTAATTATTTTATAAAAACTATCTTTCTAATACTTTTTAAATAGTTTTTAACTAAAAAACACAAGTATTATTAACCAATAATAATAATCCTAGGCATTTACAATAAGTCACACAACACACGAAATATATATACTACACGTTATTACGTTATCGCGTAAAACTTATAAAACAAACATTTAAAATTCTATAAAATCGTGAATCACATAATCACAACTAATAATCAAAATTATTAATTCGATTATTATTGTTTATCATAAATTATTATTATTAAGTCACTAATGTTCAACGACAACTAGTGTGTGCTCACGACATGTGTATGCAAGACTTAACGGAACTAACGGAGTTTGGTAACGGAAAATTACCGGATGTCACATTATCCCCATGTTAATAGAATTTTCATCCCGAAATTGCGTTACATGATTGTGCTACATCCCTGGTTTACTGCTTTGGCATAACGAAATCGAATGAGTTGTCACATCATCCCCATATTGAAATAAATTTTGTCCCGAAGTTTACTCAGTACCTTCTCCGGTTGTTGCCGTCATTTCGAACAGATGAGGATACTTGAGCTTCATCTGGTCCTCGCGTTCCCACGTGAATTCCAGTCCACGTTTTGTGTTCCAACAAACTTTGACTATAGGTATCTTTCTTTGCTTAAGATTCTTGACCTCACGATCCATTACTTCAACCGGTTCTTCAACAAAGCGCAATTGATTATCTACTTGTACCTCCTCGAGTGGTACAACCAATGTTTAATCAGACAGACACTTTTTCAGATTTGAGACGTGAAATATGTTGTGAACGCCACTAAATAACTCAGGTAAGTCCAATTGATACGCCACCAGATCTATTCTTTCTAGAATATCAAATGCTCCAACGTATATTGGATTAATCTTGCCTCCTTTGCCAAACCGAATCACCCTTTTCCACGGTGAGACTTTTAGCAAAACTTTGTCACTGATTTGAAACTCCAAAGGTTTCCGTCGTTTGTCTACATAACTCTTCTATCTATCTCGCACTGCAGCCATGCGGTTTTGTATTTGTACTATCTTCTCAGTGGTCTCGTGTACCAACTCAGGACCAATCAATTGACTATTACCAAATTCCGCCCAACAAACTGGTGATCTACACTTTCACCCATATAATGCCTCAAATGGTGCTGCTTTGATGCTAGTATGATAACTATCGTTGTTAGAAAACTCAATCAACGGTAAACGAGCTTCCCAATTATTCCCAAAATGGATCACACAAGCACGCAACATGTCTTCCAAAGTTCGAATATTACGTTTACTCTGACCATCGGTCTATGGATGGTAGGCTGTGCTCATGTCTAGATGCGTACCCAAAGATTTCTGTAATGATTGCCAGAAATGGGACGTAAAACGAGCATCACGATAAAAAATAATCGAGATCGCCACACTATGCCTCGACACTACTTCCTTCAAGTAAATTCGAGTTAACTTGTTCATTTTGTTAGTCTCCTTGATTGTCAAGAAGTGAGCTGACTTAGTGAGTCGATCCACAATCACCCATATCATGTCACAACCACTAGGGGTCCTGGGCAACTTAGTAATGAAGTCCATAGAGATTTGTTCCCACTTCTACAAGGGGATTTCAAGTTGTTGCAGTAACCCAGATGGTTTATGATATTCCACTTTAAGCTTAGAACATGTCAGACATTTGCTCACGTATGTAGCTACATCTGCCTTCATGTTAGGCCACCAGTAGTGCACCTTCAGATCATGATACATTTTGTTAGAGTCGGGATGTACGGAATACTTAGACTTGTGCGCTTCACTCATAACCAAGTCTCTTTGATTCCCATATAAAGGTACCCAAAGTCTATCCATGAAATATCGTATTCCATCGGATTTGACATCTAACTATTTATCCATCCTGCGTAAAGATTCGGATCTAACATTCTCACCTTTCAATGCTTTCGTCTGGGCTTTCTTAATTTTCTCGGGCAAGTGAGTGCTAATCATCAATTGTAGGGCACACACTCGTCGGTGTTTAGCAGTTTCCTTTCTACTCAAGGCATCGGCGACTACATTCGCCTTTCCTGGGTGGTATTTAATAGAACAGTCATAATCGTTTAATAATTCCACCCAGCGTCGTTGCCTCATGTTAAGCTCGTTCTGCTCAAAGATATGCTGAAGACTCTTGTGGTCGGTGTAAATTGTGCACTTGGTACCGTACAAGTAATGTCTCCAGATCTTCAAGGCAAAGACCACTGCTCCTAACTCCAAGTCATGAGTAGTGTAGTTCTTTTCATGCACCTTCAGTTGTCGCGAGGCATAAGCTATTACTTTGTCATGTTGTATCAGGACACAACCAAGTCCTTGGATAGACGCATCACAGTGGACCATAAAATCCTCACTTCCTTCAGGTAACGCTAATATCGGTGCACTACAAAGTTCCTGATTCAACAACTGAAAAACAGCTTCCTAACTATCACCCCATTTATAGGTTGTTCCTTTATGGGTAAAAGCTATGAGAGGTTGAGCGATCTTTGAGAATCCAGTAATGAAACACCGATAGTATCCTGCCAGACCAAGAAATTGCCTTATCTCACTAGGTGTCTTGGGTACCAACCAGTTCTTTATACCCTCAATCTTTGCAGGATCCACATGTATTCCCTTCTCGTTAACAATGTGACCCAAAAATTGCACCTCACGAATCCAGAAGTCACACTTAGAAAATTTGGCGTACAATTGTTCCTTTCTAAGTAGCTCCAAGATTAAAAGTAGGTATTCCTTATGTTCCTCCTTGGTCCTAAAATAAATCAATATGTCATCAATAAACACGATAACAAACTGATCAAGGTAGGGTTAGCACACACGGTTCGTGAGATCCTTGAACACTGCTGGTGCATTTGTCAACCCAAAAGGCATGACCAAGAACTCGTAGTGACCATAACGAGTACGGAATGTTGTTTTAGAGATGTCTTCCTCACGAACTCTCAGTTGATGATAACCAGATCTCAAATCAATCTTTGAATAATAGCTTGATCCGTGAAGCTGATCAAACAAATCGTTGATACGAGGTAATGGGTATCAGTTCTTGACTGTGACCTTGTTCAACTCTCTGTAGTCGATGCACATCTGGAATGTACCATCTTTCTTCTTAACAAAGAGAACAGGTGCTCCCTACGGTGATGAGCTTGGTCAATAAACCCTTTATCCAACAACTCCTGGAGTTGCGTAGATAAATCCTGTAGTTCGTTCGGTGCTAACCGGTAAGGTTGCTCTCGTAATCGGAGCAGCTCCGAGAGTCAAATCGATCTGGAACTTGACTAGGCGATGAGGTGGTAGTCTAGGCAGATCCTTTGGAAACACCTTCGGAAAGTCACGAACCACTGGAATGTCTTCCATCTACTTTTCCTCTTGTTGCTAGTTAGAGACGAGAGCTAATATGGCCAAGTGGCCCTTGCGTAACCACTTCTGAGCCTTCATGAATGATATGATGCCTAGCACAGCACCACTCTTCTCGCCCTTAACCGAAAGTGTTTCCCCATCTACCTTGGGAATACGAATAACCTTCTCATGACAAATCACCTCGGCCTGCTTCTGTGACAGCCAATCCATGCCTACGACCACATCAAAGCTTCCAAGAGTAACGGGCATAAGGTCAATGTTAAAGGTATGACTAGCGAATTCTATCTTGCAATTCTTAAGGATATGCGTAACAGAGATTTGGTTACCATCAGCCAACTCTACAACATACTTAGACTCCAAGACAGAGGGCATATCACTTAAGAGGCTACAAAACTTAGTAGAGATAAAACTCCTATTGCTCTAGTGTCAAACATTACAGAAGCAAAACGAACATTAACACGAAATTTACCAGTAACAGCAGTAGGATCGTTTAGAGCTTCAGCTGAACCCATGACAAAGGCTCTCCTTTGGCTCCACCATTGTTGCCACCATTGTTGTCACCATTACCACCATTGTTGTTATTTCCACCATTACCGTTGCCATTCCTATTTCTTCTCAGTTGAGGACATTTTTTCTTGAAATGCCCTTCCTTTCCACACTCAAAGCAACCATTTGGTGTTTCATGGGGCTGTTGAGGCTGTTGAGGTTTCTTCATCACTTCTCCGCGACAATCCTTTTCGGTGTGTCCAACCTTCCCACAACGCTAGCATCGGAAGCTATCACACCTGCTAGTGTGGTGGTAGTTGCATCGATTGCACCTTGGATTTTTCCCCACATACCCACTTGGTCCTTGAGATGATGAAGATGATTGGTTAAATTTTCAATTGTTGTCAAACCGTCTATGTTGATGTTGCTGTTGAGGTTGATGTTACTGAGGTTGATTGCCAGATGACGATCCCTTGCTAGCATTATTTTCCCACTTACATTTGTTGTTAGGCATGCTTGCCACACGCCCCGCTTGGGTAACTTCCCTTGCTCCACAGCTTGGTTAGTGAGCCTGTGAGCCAGTCGTATAACCTGTTGAATAATAGGGAGATTTGCAGCAGTCACCATACTCTAAATCTCCGAAACTAAACCACACAAGTATAACTCAATCCGTCGACTCGACGGGTTAACCATGCTAGGACAAAATGTCGCCAACTTATGAGACCTAGTGGTGTAAGCCTCGATGTCAGATCCTTCGATATTTAATTACCAGTTCTTAGCTTCTAGTTTCTAAACTTCATTACAAGGACAATATTCCTCCATTATAATTGCTTTGAACTCACCCTATGACAAAGCATTAGCCATCTCTTGGCCTTGCATCTAGACTTGAGCATTCCACCACGAGAGCGTTACATCGTCAAGTTTTCCTTTGGCTCCTCCCCAGGCTCCCTCCCTAGGGCCTACCGAGGCTCGAGCTAGTTTTACAGCTAATGTATATGAACTATATCCTTGAGATGTGAGGCCACTAAAGCTGCAATAGCCATATGAGGTGTGCAGGGTAGGGGGTATAATATGGCGTCTCTAGTCAGGGTAGGGATTGTACATAGAACATTTTTTCTTTTCTAGCATCCTAATCAGTGTAGTGCGATACCAGTCCCAATTGTTAGAATTAGCAATGTCTCGCTAAAAATTTCATTCGTCTGGAAAGTACACATCAGATATAAATAAGGGGTCTAGAACCATAACTCATAGACGACGAAGGAAGAATAGGAACCTCAAGTTCCTTTCCTAGTGCGTGTCGAACATGGGATGAAAATGATGAAGATGTCATATTGCAGTGTATGTGATGTGTATGCCAATGAGTATACAGTAAGAGGATAAGCAACGAGTAAGTAACTAACTATGTGCGGATATAACCTAGTGTGTATGCAACCTAGTTCCTTATAAGCAATGGCTCTGATACCAATCTGTCACACCCTCAAAATCCACGTGCGGAGTTTTACCACGAGGCGTGTGAACAAATTAGGATCACAGTCACTAGTTACTCAGAACGACACTATATGCCACATTCAAAACAAAACCAACCAAAATTCAAACGTTTAAAACTATGCGGAAGCATTTTGTAAATAAAACAAACCAAAGTAATAAAATGCAGAACATGGCAAAACACGTGCCAACCTAAATGATTAAACACTCATAAATAAAAACCAACAAAGATGTCTTTAAAATAGAGTCTTAGAATGCATGTTGGACCCGTGTAGTGCTCCTATTGGCAAGCAGAGCTAATGACCAGAGAATAGCATACTAAAAATGTCAACACAATGGTTGGTGAGTTCAAGAGTTTGCGTTTAACATAAATATTATCAATTGTATAACATAAGAAGTGTATTGAAATAGATAGCTAGTCTATATTCACAAGTAATAATCATAGTGATTTCGCGATCGAAACTGCCTATGTTTCATTTGTTGCCTCCCGTCACGACTTACCAGGTCGTGACGATGTTTGTGTTTATGACAATATTGCACCCGTTTGACCTCGAGTCGCACAGGTGGGGCTCGTCACACCTAGTAGTACTACCCAAGATTTCTCGCTAGTTACCATTATTAACGATCCGAAAGTGTAAGGACTTTTCAAGGTATTAAGCACTAAGTTAAAACATACACAACTTATAATAATAAAATAGCATTTGAGTACAAGTAAGCTACCTCCCCTAGAAGAAGGTTTATAAAAATAAAGGGCCATGAACTCACCTGGTGTATAATGATAATGAATAAAGAGACTCGTGACAGTTGCAAAGACAACCCTTTAAAGGTTACCTAGAACACACAAGTACATAAGTACGTGTACACAGAAAACTTACACAACCCTAGGTTAACCTAGTTGACCCGTTGGTGACATATTAGATGGAATATTGTTTAATCATGCAAATCAACTTATCATTCACGAATATCATGTAAGTTATCCACGTGCATCACATCATCAACCCAAGTTTTACCTAGGTCATCATACCACATTAGATCATCATACACTCATGCAATCTCAAATAATCATCATGCTCAATAAATATAAATACATCACATCAAACAATCCATACGTGAAGTCTAATCATGCACTACATGACATGTGAAGCCACCCACGACCTCACATCCTATACCCTGCCAATCCTACTAAGTAGAGGCCTCAGATTCACATGCGTGTACGACAATCATAATCACATTACTAGCATACATATTGACAACCATCTTAGTTTGGTAGGTGGGCATATTGAATAAAGATATGAGTTTAACATGGATTTTGTAGCTATGTGACATCGAGATAAAGAGTGGCATCATGGAACAATCATCGAGATAAAGAGTGGCATCATGGAACAGTTATGTTTAGTTAAAGTTTGTTGCAAAAAATTGATGATAGATAACATTGCGTATTAATGAAATTTTAATATGTTGGTAACATATTTATTTATATAGTTTATTTATAACTAGGTTAGTCCGCATGTGTTACACGTATTGAATAAATAAAATAATAAATAATTAGTAAAAAAATTATGCATTACAAAATCATGTTTGAAGATAAAATATGATTATAATTATGTTTAAATAGCTACTTTAAGTAAACAAACAATGATGCACTTTTCTTAAACTTTTGTTTTATAAAATAACTATGATTTTAAATATTTTATTTTAAGAAAAATGAATTAAAAAAATAGTTTGTTGTATTCTGTATTTTATAAAACTATTGTTTTTAGAAAGTGTGCTTTAAATAAAAATAAAGGTTTTTAATTTATTAAGTTATATATTTTTTAATTTGAAAATGATATGAGTAATATTATTAGTATTCAATATTACTATTAATAATATAGAGAAATGAGAAAATTAGTATGATGAGTTTTACAATCGTGTCATGTTTATTTTTATTAGATACATAGATAGATCGATAGGCTAGAAAACTCATTCATTAAACGGATTATAAATAGTAATAAACGCGAATATACAATATAATATTTTAATATAATATATAATTAAAGTTATATATACGTAATAGTTAAAGAAATAAAATAATTATACCATTTTAAACCCTTTTATCTAAATAGTTTATTTTTAAACATTAGTTTTAAGATTTTTTATAAAAGAATTAATTTTTTATATAAATTTAGTTATTAAAAAAAATCAGGTTTGTAATTACTCTGTTTGTTTCAATAAGACTATTTTTTTAAATATTACATTTTTATAATATTTTAAAACAAAACAATTTAAAATATTTTGTTTAAAAAATGTTTATTGTGTTAGAACATTTCATATTATATACTTTTTTTTGGTTGTTTTAGTATATTTGTTTAATCAAAATATGTGATTTTTTAATTTTCTTAGTAAATCTATTTTTAAAAAAGAGAGTTTGATTTTTAGAAAATCTAGATAAGAAAGTGAAATGTAATAATTAATAAAATTTATTTTTAATAAAAAAGAAATTTTTTTATGAGTTTTTAAATTACTATCATACCCTTTTGGAGTGAAAATTAATGTGTAGATGTTTGAAAAAAGAATAAGCGATAAAAACATAGGTTAAAAAAGTGACATGTGAAAAAAAATCTTGTTTTATTAGATATACTATAGACTATAGATTAATAATACACACTAATTATTTTAGCTCAGATGTACATGTATATACATTCTTATGTTTAATGCGTGACTATGTTTGTTTTATTTGATTTTGATGTTATACATATTAGTATTTAAGTATTTCTCATCTATTTATTTTAAATAACGTGTTTGTGTTTATCGTAACATGTTACACTTTAATGTATTGTGTAATTTATTTATATATTGTATTCTCATTGCATTTTATTGATTTATCTGGGGTAATCAAATTCGTGTATTACATAGAACTTAATCTATTCTATCAAATTTCTAAATTGTAATGTTTCATATTTTCTCTGGTCCATGTCTTAAAAAATTCAAAACAAACGTGATTTTTGGGCTGGAGTTACATCATTAACCAACACGTATGTTTGGTCTTTCCTATAATATATAAATCAAAAGACAATAATACAATAGCTTCTTTCAATCTCAATTTCCACAAAAACATGACAAGAATGCATATTCATATATGCATACGTACCTTATATACATCTATGGTGATGTTGCATGCGTCATATAGGTACGCTTTGTCACAACAATATATTTCCCACAAGCATATTCTAAAGCTTTACAAAGCACATATATGTCCATATGGTTCTAGAATTTACAATAATCACCCTAATTTTTTTATAACACAAACATCTAAACGAACACAAATGACCACAAATGTGCTAGTTAATATGGTTTGTAGCTTCATGATATTAGGATGTGCAGCAAATGTGTTACTTCTTTCTGATTAAGGGTTTTAGCCTCATGTTTAGAAGTATGTTTAGAGTGTTTGAGTTTGGTGTTTTACAAAATATATAAATTAAGTTGCGTAGTCAATGAAATATTAAATATATAAATTGAACACATTTGAAATAATTATAAGTACTAAGTTTGATACGTGTTCTAAGTTACTCTAATTTCTAGTTTCTAACTTTTGTTTAAATTATATGAAAATTGAAAATTTTATGACAAACTGATGGCATGGTTAGTTTTATTGATTTGACATAAAAGCTAAAAACATTAAATCTATAACTTAAACAAATCACCTCTTGACAACTCAGCCATATGTAAACTAGATGAGCAAAAGCACCAAATTAGAATGGCTCACTGATCCAAAAGTTCGTATAAAATGCATCAAATCTTGTACCTTTGGAATATCTTTGTTATATGATATTATTCATTCTAAGGGTGAAAACAAAATGATGCAAGATTATGTAGTGTTAAAAGCCGTTCAAAAAGGATATTCTACATGATTCATACCAAGTATGATTAAACTTACAAAAATTAAAAAGTCGTTTAGTACTTTTTTTTAATGATAAATTTACTCTACTATTAAGTTACATCAATATACATCATGTTAGGGTTTGAACCCATGACTTTAAATTTAAGAGGTAAAAGCCTCATTTAATGCTTTTAGATTAAAATTTTAAGTGTTCAATCCATATGTTAACTTGGATAAAAATTAGAATAAAAAACAAAATATACCTTTTGTGTGTGATCTCGTGAACCCGAAGAACATATAAACGACCAAATGTCCAGAAAATCAATTTTGTAGGGATGGAGCCAAAACTGTCCGTGACAGTTATAATCTTTAAAGTGGGTCATATTTATAATTTTGAAATAATTAAATTTATAAAATAATATTACCCAAATAAAAAGAACTTTCAAGCTGACTTGACAGCTCGACCTAATCAGGGGTTGTCGTCCTCTAAACCCGCTACTAAGGCCCTACCCCAAACCCCTGCCTAGTTGTTGTTAGGACACATACCAAAATAAAAACATAGGAGGATAATCATTATCAATTTGGAAAGTCACGAAGATATGAAAATTTGCCGCCTTGGTATGAGCGTTATAATGCCACATACCAAAACCAAACTTCGACGTCAGCTTTCCCGCTAGTCTAGCATTTCTTCGTTGATCACACTAATTATTCCCTAAAAAAACTTGACGGATTCAATGACTATTTCTAAATTATACAAGATATAGTCAATCAAGTTGAACTTTTACCAAATTTATTAGATTGTATCAGGATCACATATATGTTTATAAATAGTAACTATTAAACCTATAATTTTCTTCGTTTTAACAACAAACTAATACTTCTCAACTAATTTATTTGTGTATTCCAAAAGTTGTATAAGTTCTTTCATCAAAACAAAACTTAGTAGAAACTTTAGTGTTTATCGATGAACATAACACATATGTTACAAAACCTCAAAAGTTCATGATTTCTAATAGTTTTAATCAGCTATATAATTATAAACCCAACCCTAGAAAACACTGTGGATGGTAGATCAAACCCCAATTTAACTGATCAACGGTGATTGACAACGATATCACTCACACCATCAACAGCAACATCAACATTCACTCACTTTACCTTCTACACACTCCTCACTACCTCTTGATGCATGCAACAAAAAGGTATTTTAACATCATCCAATTCTTCGATTGCGTTCACTTTAGTTATGATCGGATTGAATTATCGTCAATTGGTATCTGTTTCCTCCCGATCATCGTCTTCTGTTTGTGATCGCCTATCTTGATGCTCCCTGAGTCGATTTTACTGTATCTTCGTAGTGATTTTTCACTGATCAGGCTGCTTTTCTGCTTTCGATGAGTCTGAATTAGCGTCTAATTGAGTTGAATTGACAATTGTGGAAAGAGTAATTGAAATTGGGTGTTTCTATGAGTTGAGGAGAATTGATTTGAACTGAACATAGTGTGTGTGTGTGTGTGTGTGTGTTTCTGTCGTATGATTTTGATTACACTTGTAGGATCTTGAATCGGAAGAGTTTAGTGTGTGTGTGTTTTTTTTTAATCTCAGATATGTTCTTCACTCCTAGGTGGCCAAAAGGTCTAAAAGTTGCTTGATTTATTTGATCATTTGTATGATTGAAACTGTTTATCTGATTATAGTGTTTTGGTAGTGTAGATAATCATTGATTATATTAAGCAGTTGAAAATACCCCTTGAATTTACAGTTGTGGAATCTTAAAGTGGAATAGTTTACGACAGTTGTGAAACTGTTTGTGTTTATGGTCTTGTGAATGCTATTAACACCTTTGGGGGTCACACTCATTGGCGAAATGGCCTAAAATTTGATTGAGTGTTGATTCAGTTATATGATTGAACCTACAATTGTGGGATTTTGAAGTGGAGCGCGTATGTGTGTGCAGGGTGTGTGTGTATATGGTCTCTGGTATGCTATAAACTCTTTAGGGCCACACCCCCTAGCTAAAAGTCATGGGACTAACAATGTAAATGGTTGAGTCGTATGTGGAAGGGTTAGAATGTTGAAACAGATTGATGAAATGGGTCAGTGGCTCCAAAAAGATCAACAAAGCTTTTTGTTAGTTCTGTTAATATTTTTTATTGGGTTTTTTATCTTTTGGTTTAATTATGTCTACAATATTAGTTATTACGACCGAATTTAATATACATGGTACATCGTTAATTATGACCTTAAATGAATAGAAAATGTAACCGAAATATGTTAGATTTGGCTAAAATAACTAATATAGTAGACTTGATCAAAACAAAGATTCTGCTTCTGATCATTGGTAATTCATGTTGAATGTAGCTTCACACTTGCTCCATTTCATTTTCAGGTATCTGTGAGTAGAATTTTTTTGACATAATTCTTGAATTTGGTTTCTGGAAACAAAGGAGCAGATGAATTGCTTACCAAAGAAGATATGTGCAATCGAGGTCCCTGTTCTTCCTTATGACTTGATTTTTAAAATTCTTCTTTTGCTTCCTGCAAAAGACCTCTTGAGGTTAAGCCTCGTATGCAAAACATGGCATAGGTTGATTAACAGTCCTAATTTTATCGAAGCTCACATGAGTAGATGTGAACCGGTTCTTACCTTTCTGAAACATGTATCTGAACCCCGGCCTAATACTTTCTCTATTGATGCCAATAATGGCCAGTTTACGCTCTTTGAGCCATCATCTTCTAAAAAACGAAGCCGTCAAATCTTTTTAATGGAGTTTAAAAATGGAAGTAGCAACATTACTGATCTAAACATATGCGGGTTTGGTGATATTCTAGCAACATGTGACGGTCTACTTTTGGCAACAAACAAGTCAGGAACTCTATTGGTATTGAACCCAGCAACCCGGAAGATTCTTTCACTTAAACCAGGAACCATTGTTCCCCCACATCATGAGTCATATGGGTTTGTGTTTAGCCATCATGCACAAGAATATAAAGTTGTTCACCTGCTTCGTGATGGGTCGGGTCATATAGACAGTGAGATATTGAGCTTAAAGACAATGTCATGGAAGGGTTGCAACGTGCCTTCTTTTGGACTCTTTAGAGACTTTATCCACAAACCGGTTGCAGCCTCAGGGGTCTTGTATTGGCTTCCTGGAGATCAAGATGTTAACCACTTTGTCTCAATGGACATAGATGATGAGAAGTTTGTTAGAAAGACTCTCCCGGTTGAAAGTACCGGCTCAAATGATAGACTTATGGAAAACCAAGGTTTGTTGAACTTTATTGCTCAACTGACAGTTTACCGCATTCAGGTATGGACATTGAAGACGAATGTATGTGAGGGAAAATGGGTCAAAAGGTTCACCGTCAATATGGATTATGACATAACAGGTCTGGTTCCTGTGTTCATGACAAGAAACGGTCGATATATGGTCTTCAAGCTGTTGAAAGAGGCGTTTTATGAATATGATATGGAAGAAGAGGAAATGGAGAAGGTGCCAGTCAATGGGAATCTTGGTTTCAGATTGGCGTTTTCCCATATGAACACCCTTGTTTCGTTGGAGAATTCTGCACCGTTATGGTAGTAAGAGCAACCAGGCAGGCTTTGTTGATATGCGACAGAGGTATATCCCCTGTTTATATATATATGGTAGTATTAGTTATAACTTATGTTACATGTATCTAGCAGTATGCAACTTCCAAACTTTATGATCTAGTAATGGATGTACCTAATGCAACTGGTTTTTTTCTCATGGCTGGAGTCATGATTCATGGGGATGATCTAGTCATGGTTCATCGGGCTGAGCTAAATTGCTCCAGTTCGATCCGAAATGTGTTGTACTTTTGGTTATTATGGAGTGAAGCAGGTGGACCTTACAGATAAGGTTGTTGCCATGTGACCTGGAGGTCACGGGTGCAAGTCGTGAAAATATCCTTATGCATAAATACAATATAAGGATGTGTGCATAAGACCCTAGTGACTGACCTTGTTTCATTATGCAGTTGAAATCAACTTAAAGCTTGAGAAATATTCTACAAGAAACCTGATTCTATTAACATGTTTGGTTTGGTCCCGATAGAGTATATACTATTTGTTACTAGGAAGTAAAGAAAAACACAAAAGGCTACCACGTTCTTCGGCTACCCGGCCATAAAAGCTTTGACTCCATCTCATGGTTGTTAATTATGGTGTTCATTTTCTTTGTTGCAAGACATATCATCGTCTAGGCTGTTCATAAACTGTTAAAATGACAGAGACCACTCAAGCTAGCTCCAAAATGTTTGGTTTTGGTGGGTTGCCATACTAACGATTCGACCTCGTTTGAAACTTGATGACTACCGTGTAACAAAGTAGCCGTTTTACTTTCAATACATATGTACTATAAGTTGCTTAACCTGTGTATTACATGGGTATATAGGATAATATATTATATTTGAAATACGTATAACTATCATGGAGGGAACATTTCTATTTGACCTATAAAGTACACATTATATGTATTAAATTAAAACAAAAAAAATTATATTCAAACAAATACAAACACATCTATATCTATAAACTCTAATAAAACAATGTTTTTTTGCCACTTGTTATTTTTTTAAACTATGTTTTTTACACTTATTATTTTTTTAGATATTCACAGATCAATTTTCTCTCCTAAAGAGTATTATAGTAATTTAAATATTTATACAAAATTTTCTCTCTTATTAAATGTAAATTCTATTAATTGTTATGTTTCTCTCTTATCTGTTTCTTATAAATCAAACTATTTTTTTAAATAGATTTTATGAAAGAAATTAGAAAATATATCTTTTAACTAAAATCTAAATAAAAAAACTAAAGTTTTATATAATATGAAATTTCCTAAAACACAAAATATTTTAAATCGTGTTGTTTTAAAACAATAATTATAAATAGGTGAAATATTTTAAAACAGTCTTTTTAACACGAACAAAATAATTACAAACTGAGTTTTTTTTAAAAACAATATTTTTATAATTTTTTTTATAAAAAAATCTTAAAACGAATGTTTAAAAATGAAACTATTTATATAAGAAAGTTAATAAATGATATAATTGTTTTATTTCTTGAACTATTACGCATATATAATTTTAATTTTATTTAATATTAAAATATTATACTGTACCTATTCATATTTATTTAACATATATATTTTACATTAAAATTTAATATGTTTATTTAATGAGTCTTTAACGTATCTATCTATCTGTAAGAAAACCAAACTAAGCGTGAAACGATCGTAAACCTCATTATATTTACTTTCACATTTCTCTATATTATTAATAATAACATTGAATACTAATATTATTACTCATACCATTTTTAAATTAAAAAATATATAATTTAATAAATTAAAAACCTATTTTTTTATTAAAAACAAAAAAATTATAAAAAACAAAATAAAATGAAATTAAAAAAATCATTTCTCGTAAACAAAATATTTAAAAATCACAATTTTTTTACAAAAAAAAAGTTTAAGAAAAATACATGATTGTTTATTTACTTAAAGTAGTTATTCATACGTAACTATAATAATATTTTATCTTCAAACACAATTTATAATGTATAAATTTTTATTAATAATTATTTAATATTTTATTTATTCAATTCATGTATTACAGGGGAACTAAATTAGTGTATTAATAAAAGATAAAATGCAATTACATTAATGGAGAATAAATTGCATAACTAAACTCAAAAAAAAAAAAGAAAAGAAGTCTTATAATTATGAGGCCAACCCCGCCTCTAGGTTATCTCACGTTTTCATAGAATGTTTGTCTCACGGTATGTGTAACAGCCGGTGATTTTCAAGTTGTTGAAGAGTGAAATAAACCGGTGCGATTTGAGTAAGCATGTTTTGCATAGGTAGATGTTGGGGGTAGTATATGGTGAATATGGAATGGGTTGGGTTGGAACTGATTTTGTTTTGAATTGGTTCATTTTGACCAGGACTAACATTTGATTTGCTTGGTTTTCACCCTGAGGTGTGGGTTTTAATAAACATTTCTAATACAGATTGATCTTTTAATAAAAAGTAAAATGTTATTTTCGTCCCTGATATTTTGTTGCGTTTGTCATTTCAATCTAAAAACTTTTTTTTTGATATTTTAGTCATTGTAGTTTACCAAATGTTGTTATTTTCATTCACACCACTAACACCGTTAAATTCTCTGTTAGATATGAGAGTATTTAGTTTTTTTTAACATCTTAATTATCCTATTAAAATAAATTAATCAATTAATATTCAACTAAAATTAAAACACACATGAAGTGACTAGTAAGACTGGTCACTTCGATTTAAAAGTTTCGATTAACTCTAACTCATGTTGTTCGATTGAGCTCTGCTATGAGAGTTCGATTAATTTTCAGGTTTTGTTCAAACATGTATTGTTATTCGATTTAATCTTCATGTTTTTTTAACGTATACCATTATTCGATTTATGTGTTTTTTAGTTTTAGTTGAATATTGAGTGATTAATTTTTTTAATGGGATAATTAGAGTGTTGAAAAAACCTAAAGGACCATCATATTTAACAGAGACTTTAACATTGTTAGTGGAATGGATAAAAAATGACAACGTTTGGTAAAGTATACTAATTGAAATGATAAAAAAAATTGAATTTAAATGACAAATTTAATAAAATATCATATACGAAAATAACATTATACCATTTAATAAAATAAAAGATAACAAGTTTGGTTCAAACCAGTCAAACTCTAAACCCATGAGCCGGTAAAAACAAGTAGTGTATCTAGGTAACCAATGGTTTAATTTGTAATTCATTGAAATCCTAGTTAACAATTTATTCTAAACTTTTTGGGCCGTTGTGAATTTAAAATTTTGATACATAAAAATTAGAGTATATTACTATTTTCGTCCCTGGAGTTTGACGAAAATCACAGTTTCAGGCAAATAGTTCATTTATTACACTAATGGTCTAATAGTTTTAAGTTTTGTTTCAATTTCACATAAACCATTAACTCTGTTAGTGTAATTCTGTTAAGTTAATATGAATTGAATATATTACTCTTAGTAAATAAAAACAAAAAATAAAACCCTTATCATCATCTACCATTATCATTTAACCCTAACCCAAATCACCACCACCATCACCATCCCTCACCATCACTGCCAACATCCCTAATTTCCACCCACTACCACCATCGTGCTTCCATCAACATCTTCTCATCGTAGTTGAAAATTACGATGGTGGAGGGGTATCTGGTGGTGCCTTTCTAAACAATGAAAGATAGAGAAAGAGAGACGGGTTGGAGGGTAAAGTTATAAAAGGAGGTGGTTAGAGGATGGAGGTGGAGGGCAAAGGTGGTTGGGGGTGGCAGTGGTGGCCGAATGTGGTTAGGGGTGGCCGCGACACCCTAGGTAGTTGAGGATTGAGGTGGCGGCCAGAGGTGGTTGGAGTGGTAGTGATAGCCGAAGGTTGTTGGGGGTGGCGACAACAACAGAGGTGGTTGGGGATGGAGGTGTGATGCGTTCATGTTTTGTATATGTTTAAAGTGTTTAAATGTATGCTTTTAATGTGATTTTCCTATCGAGCGTAATCACTTTGTGTTATGTTTGAATTGTAAGTGTGGGAAGCTTAAATGATATATTCAAAGGTGGCGCAAAGATTGGAGGATATATGGGTGAAAAGAGATAAGAAAATGAAGAAATTGGTGAAATATAAGCATACGACGTAACTTATGTACTAAAGGAAGTAAGCTACTTCCTTTCTAAAAATGAATTTTTTTGGGATGTAAGACGAAGGCTAAGCACGTCTATTATGGGGGAGGACGTAATTTACATCCCTAAGGACGTAACTTACATCGTAGGGTCAGATTTGACGTAAGTTTCTGGATTTTGACCATATTTAAGGAGGGTTATCAATTCTAAAAACCTAATTAGCATTGGGAGCAGAAAGGGACGAACTTTGGTGATTCTTTAGGTCTCTTCCACTTCTCCAACTCATTCCAATCCATCAAATCATGTTCCAATCGGATTTTGTTGCCGAAGTCATGAAGATACAAGGTTAAACTTCTCATGATCTACCTCGAGTAATAGGTGTCGTGTTATTAGGGTTTCGTTTGTGTTCAATTTGTGTTGGGATTAAACTTTAGAACTTGTTAAGTTCTTTTATAAGTTTAACTTGTGCTTGATTATTTAAATAATTGTTTTAGTAAATCTTGATTTGAATTTCATATTATCTTACGCGAGTTATATGATTGCAAGGTTTTGGTTGTTAATTTAATTGTCATGGTGTACTAAGACCTGTCAAGTCTTGGTTATCTCTGTCGCTTAATCATTACACGTATAGAATCCCTATTAAGGATTTTCCACTAAGTTGAGCTAAGCAATTACCAAGAACCAAACCACAATCCTGGGTGGATTACCCTTTTTCATTATCATCTTCTAATCAATTTTCATTTCTTGCAATTTATTTTCTTAGTAAATTATTAATCATTCCAAATTTCACTTTTCACAGCCAAGAGGCAATAGTTTAGTAATTCACTAATTTAATCCATTTTCTTACAAATCAAAGTACGACACATCGACCATAAATTCCATGAGGATCGACAACCCTACTTACCCTAACTAGTTAAGGTGATTAGCAACACACATTTTACATCTTATTTGATTGATACTTCGACATCGATCAAGGTGGCGGCCAGAGGTGGTGAAGGTGGAAGTGGTGGTGGTAGTCGGCGGCACCGGAGGTGGTTAGGGATGGAGGTGGCGGGCATAGATGGTTGGGGGTGGCAGTGGTGGGCATAGATGGTTGGGGGATGCCAACACCATAGATGGTTGGGGATGGAGGAGGTGGCCAGAGGTGATTGGGGGTGGTAGTGGTGGCAGAAGGTCATTGGGGGTGTAGGTGGTGGATAGTGTTCTTAATTTCTAGGTTTGTGTGTGAGAGAGAGAGAGAGAGAGAAAAAGAGAATAGAGAGAGATAGGGATATGGGTGGGGATGGGAGATGAGATTTGAAAAATATCTAGGGACATAATAGTTTTTTATATAATTTAACTTGAAAATTTGTAACATTGTTAATGGTTCAGGTGAAATTAAAAACATCCTAAAACTATTGGACCGTCAGTGTAATAAATGAACTATTGAACTGAAATCGTGATTTTCGTTAAACCTTTGGGACGAAAGTTGTAATTTACTTTAAAAATTAACATAGAAGTAACTTCTAGAATCTTTTCTCATTAAAATTTGATTTTAAACTTTTGTTAAATATCTAAATAAGTACTTAAGATGTTGATATCATATGTTGTTTTCAACTACTTTTCATTAAACTCTACATCTATTATGGTATTGACTTATAATTACAAGAATTTTTATAAAAATACAATTATAGTTAGTGTTGTATAAAATTTAGGAAATATTTAAATATAAAGTCTTGCAAAATTTAAAAATATAAAAGTAATTTCAACCATCAATTTACTTAATTAATGGATGAGATTAAATTATAGGAAACAGTTTGTTAAATGGGTATTTTAGTAATAGTAATTTTTGTTGACTTTTTACATGTTACTTCATTTTTTAAACCTTTATAATTTTTATGTATGCCATTTTTTATAAAAATTACATAATAAAAACAAGCATTATTTTATCTTTAAAACGAGTACAATATTGTTACATAAAAGAGATAATAATTTTTATTTACGTTTTAATCTCATATCTCGTCATTGTGTCTTTAGTGCAGTTAATCGTGTCTTTTTGTTAGTTATCGTGTTTTTTTAAATACTATTGTATTTTTCTAAAATAATGAGTTTTAAATAATTATAACGGTGAGGTAACATAGTTGTGTATCTCTAATATATAAAACACATTAATAAATTAACAATGAATTAATCTAATACATCAAAACTAATAACAAAATTGTATTTTTTTATCGTCTTTGTATCATTTTGAACACTATAAGTTTTGAAAGATAAATTGATGAAATAACATCATTATGTACTTATAATTTTAAAACATCATGATAGATAACAATAAAGGTATGTTTGGTATGAGTTAATTGAATGGATGAGAGAATAGAATGGCTACAAAAATAAAATGAATAATTACATTTCATTATCTTGTTTGGTTACTATATAAGAATGAAATAAATCATTACTTTATTTTGTTTGTTAGGTAGAAAAATAAGGGAACAAAAGACAAAAGTAGTTATGTCACACCCCGACCGACGGCGGAATAATCGGGGCGGACGAATGTGAAACAATTGTTCATAGCTCATGGAATTAAATAAGTTGAAATAATATTAAATGACATAATAATACTAAACAAATAAATTATTATAATATTGTAGAGAAGTATGAAGAGGCTGAAGCAACCAAAGTCCTTTTTCAGACTTCGTCTTCAGCTGTTTTCAGACTTCGTCTTCAGCTGTTTTCAGACTGTCTTCAGCTGTTTTCAGACTGTCTTCAGCTGTTTTCAGACTTTGTCTTCAGCTGTTGTCTTCAGCTGTTGTCTTCAGACAGTCTTCAGCTGTTGTCTTCAGACTTAGTCTTCAGCTGTTGTCTTCAGCTGTTGTCTTCAGACTTAGTCTTCAGCTGTTGTCTTCAGCTGT
>BJCM01228157.1:0-18220 GCA_018326385.1 Flaveria bidentis
GATACATTTGACTAGACACAAAACAAAATCAATTGTAGAGTCAAAAGGCAGATTGCCTTTTGACTAGTGACTTTGACATGCCATAGCTCACATCCTTATCTATTAAAAAAAGGATAAAGTACATGAAGTAGAAAGTTACAAACTCAAGACCTCAATGTATAGTTACCAAAAGCATGGACCTTTTCACCAATTCATGTAAGTTGGTGATTTTATAGAGTTGCAGTGGAAAGGGGTCCAGCTTTATGGAAAAGTACATCAGATAAAGCATGTTGTTAAAAGTCTTTGGAAGAAATCTATCTTCAAAAGTTGAGCTTTGGAAGACTTTGTCTCTGAAACTTCGGAAGACTTCATCTTTGGCTTCGGAAGATATTGGTCTTGGCTTTGGAAGATTTTACACTTAGAATATTTATGTTGCATGTGTGAAACTTCCGGAGCATTCTTCTTCAGTACTTATGTAGTGTGCATGCAGAAAGACTTTGGTTGCTTCAACCTCTATACATATTCTCTAGAATCTTCCACCTAAAAGCTCTAATCAAAGCCTCATTCTTCAACAGCAACTTACTGCTTTGGCTTCTTATTCTAGGTGGCTTTCTTAGTGTAGTTTGGTCTGGTTTGTGTTTGGCCATCATTTGTTCTTGGTGCCTTGCACTCTCTTGCAAAGTATCTCATTTAGTTACAGTTGTAACACTTCAATTTGCTTTTATTCAACCCAAACTTTCCACTGGCTGTATTGCTTGGAAACTTCCTTCTTGCCCTTTTATAGAACTTTTTGGCTCTGTGAGTAAGAAGAGCCATCTGCTGGACTATTTCCATGTACTCTAGATCATCTGGATGGATAAAGTCCAGGTCTTTAAGGGTGAATAGAAAGTTGCATATGCTTTCATCAGAAGACATAAAGGCATATGAAGAGCTTGTCTCTTGGAATGGGCTTTCTTGAGTGTAGCTTTCTCTTGGTGTCTTCGAGAAGGTGATGAAAGGACCCTTTTTATGATTTGTCAAGGTAGCATATAAGATGATATTGAGGTTCTATGCTATCCCTTTCAACTACATGGAGTTACCAGATGAACCTTGCATGTTCATCTCCATCTGGTATCCACTGAGAATACCATACAACTCTGTCAGAGTGAGAGTCTTAAGGTTCTCATTCCTCTTGATAACCACAGAGTAATATGTCTATTGCCTAGGAAGAGAGGACAAAAACTTCTTTACAATGTCCACGTTCTCATCTGGTGACCTCTCTGAGTTTCCATCTCTACACGGTATCCATCAAGAATGCCAAAATACATCAATGTCAAAACATCAAAGAGTTCTTTGACTGACTGACTGACAGTGCTTAAAGCCTACCATAATGGAGTTTGGTATGGCTGTAAGCAATACAATCATGGCTTTGCTATTGATATCCATCTTCTTAAAGTCTTCATTTGAGTTATCTTCAATGACTTTCTCTATCATGGCACCATTACTAGCCAGTGCTTCCACTTTTAGCTTAGGTGATAGGTCTCCACATTTTGTCATCTTGATACTTAATGAAGCCTTCAATACGTTTGCACCAAGATCTGAAGTTATCAGGGGTGATGATAGGAGCTTTAGTCATCATTCTCATTTTAGATTCAGATGTTTTTTGGTTGAGGGCCATTTTTTAGTAAAGTGAGTGTATGAGTGATGAAACAAGTTGATTTGGGATGGTAAGATCTCACAATCAAGAGCCGAAAAATCTCTAATACCAATTGCAAGATCAGATATGGTCACTCAACATAAGTATTTCCTCTCAAACTCACTAAGTCTCACTTGAATGATGATGCAGAAACCTTTAAGAGTTGATGATAATATACTAAGTAAACAAACACAAGAAATAGATTTCAAGATACTTGTATATATTACTTCTCAACTCAAAGTTTACAAGACTCTTACAAGCATACTTACTGATTTTACAATAAGAAGTATATATACTACTATCTACAACTAGTTATATTAAGATTACCAGCTAGAACTTAGTACTAAACAAATACTACATTGTTATAAGTGAGGTTTCTAAGATAAAATACTATCCTAGATTAGGTAGTCATGACATGTCTCTCACCTACTTTTTTGTCACCAACTAAAGTTAGTAACTGTACTAATTGATAAAAAATGAACAATGAAATAAAGTACTACATGGGCGTGGGAAAACGCCATGTAGTATCTCAGAGGTTACAACGGCTTGTCGTAGAGGACCAGACTTATATCCACTGGTTCAGAATAGGTTCTTCTGAAGGTTAACTAGATTCTAAAGAACAAGTTCTTTCGAAGACACTTATATTTTGGAAGAGTCTACTTCTTCCAAGAATTCTGCAGATCTTCAAGACTTTATACTTTGGCAACCTTTGTCTTGAAGCCTTCTAAGTGCTTGTCTTCGGAAGCGGAATTACTTTGTCTTCGGAAGACAGAGTTCCTCTTTGGAAGTTCTTCTAACTTTAAACTTCGGAAGTGTATCTTTGTCTTCGGAAGTCTTTCTTCAATTGCATCAAAATTATTCTAAGTGTTGTCTTGATTGCACCAGCCTTATCCGACTCAACAACACTTCGTACATTTCACACGAAATTATCACTTTGTATGGTTACAAATTAAATAAAACAAAAGATGATGATAATAAAGTTTATGCATGCATATGATTATGAATTGCAAATTTAAACATTTACAAAATCACAACAACCTTAATTCACCAAACATTTCCCTTTTGCATAGACTTAGAATTTTTTTTGTTACTTATGCAAACAAATAAAAATTATAAAACTACTTGAAATGTATTAATGTAAACAAATGATTAACTATGTAAGAACAATATATTAGAATGCTGTTAGTTGTTTGTTTACATAAATTAGAGTATATTTGAGACATAGTGTAGTATGTATGTATTTTGTTGTAAGAAAACTTAAATAAAAGAGCTTACTTGATGCAATATTGAAAGACTTTAATAAAAGGAATTTAATAGCGTTTAAACTTTTACAAAAGTGAAAAATACGAGGAGAAAACTTCTTATACGGTTCTAGGGGGGAGTTCTTTATGTTCTACCGAACTGAACTAATAATAGTTTATCATTTAGAAAGAATGGTGAAAGATGTATTTCGGGGTGGAGAGGGGGTTACGATGGTTAATGGCCATAAAGGAGTAATTTAGCTAGGTTGCTTAGTTAGATCATGTATTTACATATGTTTCATCAAATTTTATAAGAGGGTTTTAGTTTTTATAAGATGAAGTTAGTGGATAAAATTGATCTTAATGTTTGCGAACATCCGTTGAACGGTTCTAGTCATACTAAGGGGCTGTTTTGCAGCATAATAGTCAGTCTCTTAATGGTTCAGATGTCTGAATGGTTCTACACTTAATGGTTCAGATTTTTTTTTTTCGCTAGCAAATGTCTGAATGGTTAAGATATTTGCCTCTTAATGGTTATGCATTATATTATACTGAATGGTTAAGAGGTCTAATGCTATACCTGGTAAAATGGACGAGTCGGGTCGGATAAGGTATCAGGTCAAGACGGGTTTGGGTTAGAGTGGGTTCGGGTTAAAACGGGTTCGTGTCAGATTCGGATTAGGATGGGCTCGGGTTATGATGGATTCGGGTCAAGATGGTTTTGAACAGTGATTCCCCAAAATACAAATTGAACAATAAATTTATCATATATTTCGCTCACAACCACTTATAACCACACCATATAATAGGAAATATACTCAATAAAAATAAGTTATGAATATTTTTAATGATTTAACACTTAATGATTTATATCTTTTATTGATTCAATGTTTAATCATTGCAATAACTAACCCAATGAATAAACTAATTCTTTTTAACACCGAGTGAGTGGAGATAGAGTGATAAGAGTCGTACTAGTTATGTTCTTGCTAATAATCTCCACCGTTGGATCAATGGAGAATAGTGAGACAGCCGTATATCGCAAGACGCATGGAGAGGCAGCGGCAGTCGAAACTTACAGAGTGAGAAATCAACAAGGAAAAAATGGCGATTACCCTCAACAGTGGATTCAAAATGCCCATAATCGGCTTGGGTGTGTGGCGTATGGAGGGTAAAGATATCAAAGATCTTCTCATCAACGCTATCAAAATCGGGTATCGTCATTTCGATTGTGCTGGTATGATCTTTCTTTCTATTTCGTCGTCCGCAATTTTGGTGTTTCTTTTCAAAATCATGTTAGTTTGACATCCTGTACTGATATTAGAGATGATTTCATGTTTAAATCTGATCTGTAGTACGTCGGGTTAGTAATTGAATTGATTTGAGATACTACAGTATCTAGAAAAGTTGATTCACAAGAAGAGGTAGGATTTTGATCAAATGATTTAGGTCATGTTTGGCAAACTAACTTTTTGATCAACTTTTAACTTATTAACTTTTAATAAGTTATTAAGTATGTTTGGCAAAATTTTGAAAAATTGATTTTAAAGGGTAAGTTAGTTTTGAGAAGTTAATAGGATTAACTTTTGAAAAGTAAATTTTGAAAAGTTACTTTTTGACAAATTATGCAATCCCAAACATGGGCTTATTTGCATATATGTAAGTAATAATCTTATTATTAAGTTTATGATAACTTGAATTTTGTAATGATGATTAGTGATGTTTCCATGTTAAACTTTTAAGTCTGGGTATTGATTTTGGAGATTCTATCTTCTAAAATAATTGATATTGGAGTATTAGTGAAGATCAACTCTTGATTATAGTAGTTTTCTGATATTCATATTGGTTAAATTTATAGTCCGGAGATTCTCAGGTTTTGTTTCTATGGGTATTTGGATATGGATTCCCAAGGTATTATTATGATAAGAAGTAATCAAATAGAGATAGGTTTACCACAACTTTTCTCTTTAACTTTAGTTATGTTTGTTGGCCCGAAACTTGGAAAAACACAGAAACACAAGACTCTTTTCTTGCATTATTAAACCAAATCTCATACCTTAAATTGATCCACTCTAGATCCTCTATTTATACTAAAAGCTTCAACAAAAAAACAAGTAAACTCTAATCTACTTGTTAGGAAACTCTATCATAGTTATCAAAGACATGAGGCGTACTCCAGGCGATTAGTTCGGTTTGTGGCCTAGGCGAGAAGCGCAAAAAAATGTGGTTTGTAGAAAAAAAAAGCGCACTAAAATAAAAATGAATTTAAAATATATTTCCCAGTGGAAAATAACAATGCCTTTATACACCAAAAATTTCAAATGCCATAATCTTCAACATAAAGTACAAAAATGATCTCAAATACCAAAAAACTTCAAAAAAAAGTTCATATTTGAAAACAAAAGTTCATAAAGTAATAAATACTTAAATAGTAAAACTAGAATAGTCATAAGTTCTTCATCAATATTTAAAACCGTCAGATGTGTCATTAACTTTGATTACATGGTCTTCATCTTCCTCCACTTCCTTAGAAGCTTCATATGTTAAAGTTCTTGAAGTAAAAGGCTGTGAGGATCTTGTTGGCCTAACCTAGCCCGCTCCAATTGCCTCTCCTACCACTTTCCATATCAAATTTCCATCATCATCAAAATCCTGTTCGTCATCAATCCTCCTAGTTAATAACTCGCTGCTATAATCGATTTTATTCAAGAATTTTGGATCATAGGCCACATTCGAATCATGTTCATTTTTAGGCATCTTATTGTAGTTAACATATTAGGTGTTCTAGCTGATCCATTTCTTTGAATGGATTTGTTAAAAATGATAAACATTAGACAATAATAGTTAAAATTCATAACTTATTCTGATTGTTCAGAGGGCGATCACGGGGTCACTGAATGAAGTCCTCTGTTTCTTTCGGAGGTGCTGACTCGCAGCGAGGCCGAGATGACTAAGTGACATATGGAATATGGCAACGACAACAACATGTCGTAGAAGGAGATAACAAGTGGAGCCAACGACCCGCTAAGACTAACGTATAGACAATGTTGTAAAAATCGTTAAGCGCTAGTCGGGCGGCGAGGTGGGGACTAAGGATTAATCGGGATTAATCGGATTGGTTTTTTCGTATATAATTTTTAGTTTTATATATATACACACACATTTTAGAATGTAAATTTAATAAAAAAGTTCAGTTTATATATAAATATACATATTTCGCCGGATTTTCTAAGTTTTTGCCGGAATTTTTGAAAGTCGCCGGAAAAGTTGCCAGAATTCCGCCGGAACTCGCCGGAAACCTACCGGAAAGTCGTCGGAATCACCGATTTTTGGCCTATTAAGACCGCCTAGGTCCGATTTTGACCAATTTTGACCGATTACCAATTAGGGGCTCCGATTATGTGAAATCGCCAAGGTGAAAGTCCGATTGGCGATTAGTCGCCGACTAATCGGCGCCTAGTGCCGATTTTGCAACCCTGCGTATCCACAACTACATCTTCGAGCGGCAGTCAAACGGGGGCGTGAATGCGAGATGCCAGCGGAATGATCGGCTGGACAGAGGCTAGGGCTACTTCCTTCCCACGGAAGTGTCACGTACGGTTCCCTGAGAAGGGAGTGGCTACCTACTAGAGCTTCGACCAATCACCATTGGTCAATTAGGGCACCCCTTACTCTACCATTATTATAGGGGTATGGGGTTTGAGACAAAGAAAGATCAAGGCAGCATATCAACTTTTCCTTAATACTTTACTTGGATCTGCTTTTATGCTATTAGCTATTCTGTTGATTCTTTTCCAAACAGGAACCACCGATTTACAAATTTTATTAACCACAGAATTTAGTGAGCGGCGCCAAATCTTTCTATGGATTGATTTTTTCACCTCTTTCGCCATTAAAGTGCCTATGGTACCTGGATCTTTTACATGCTCAAAGGTGCTCCAATTTCAGTTACACCCGGATGTACTACAAGTCGAACTAAAAACCCTAATAGCTAATGGATGCAAATTCGGTTTTCTTTGCCATACAAATTCCACCACCTAGTTGTTACATATCATGATATTCAACACGTATTACGTTCTTAAAAATAAATAAATACGTAGATAAAAACAAGAAAACTTACCAAGAGATTAACCATGTTGTCACTTTACAACTTCCAAACTAAAACAATTCTCTTGAAAAATCTATTGAATTAACTCAGCGATGATCTTTTACCTTGTTAGGAACCAGCCTGTTAATGCAATTATGCAAACGAAGTGACAGTTATCTATGCAAACCAAGTGATACTTCTGCAGGATCGTGTTGGTCTCATAATATAAGTTTATATCACAAACTCACTTAATCTCACTAGGTTGATGAAACAAAATCTCTAACTAAGTTGACAAATAATATAATAAGTTAATGAACACAAGAATGGTTTTTCAAGATACATGTATATATTACTTCTCAACTCAGTATTACAATACTCTTGCAAGCATGGTTTGATGAGTTACAATGAGAAACTATATATACTACTATCTACAGCCGGTTATACTTGGATAACCAGTTGGAATTTACAACTAGACAAATATTACATTGCTAGAAGTAAAACTTCTAAGATAAAATACTATCCTAGATTAAATAGTCATGACAGGTCCATGACTTACCTTTTCTCACCATCTAAAGGTGACAACTGTACTAATTGATAAAGGGTGAACAGTGGATTAAAGTATGGTCAATTATATGGGCATGGGAAAGCGCAATGCTGTATATCAGAGGTGGCAACGAATGTCAGATCGACCATACTTATGTCCACTGGTTCATAGTTGGTTCTTTTGAAGCTAAATGGCTTCAGAAGAATAAGTTCTTCTAAGGCCATTTATAATTCGGAAGTTCTTCATACTTAAGCTTCGGAATATCTTTAAAGTGTTGTTTTGGTTGCATCAGCCTCATATGATCCAACAACTTCTCCATTGCTTTAGTTTTAAAAAGCAAAAAGCGCACCGAGGCAACATGGTCAAAACCTGAGGTGCAAAGTGCAAGGTTTTTCTTACGTGAGGCATAATATTTTTAGATAAGGAATGTATAATATTTACTATAATTTTAATCTATTTCCATTAAAAATAGACATTTTTGAATAAGTTTTAGGTGAAATATGATAAAAACTTGAACATTAGGGATGTAATACATAATTTAGTACAAACGATGCCTAATATAACTAAAAGAGGGTGCATATCCTAACCTTAAGTTCCAAACAACAGTCATCTACTTCTTATCCATTGCCTTCTTATAATACGCTGCTTAAAACCTTAAATCAAATTCATTACATATCTTTATCTCCATCACAAGTAAGCTTAGATTTCTTCTTATTTCTAAATACATATCCCACTTTCATTCCCTAAAACGAATGCTGAAGCGCCAAAGCACACACTTTATGCACACTACTATGCCTCATGTAATCGAAAGCCCAAAGCCATGTGCCTGATGTCGCCTCACGCTTAGGCATGCCTCAAACGCACTTTTCTAAACCAAGTCTGTCACTATTCGTATCCTCATTGTAGTAATAAAACTCCAGGTTAAGGTAGTACCCATTATGTCTTTTGTCAATTATTCTGGACACTATAATGTAATCATTCGTCTTTATACTTAAAATTGTTGTAGGATCGGTAAAGAGTGTGCACTTACAACACAACAACACAGTGAAGAGAGTTGCTAAGAACACTTAACAGATCAAACAGGTAACTGGTTAACCTTTGTAATGATACTAAGAACACAAGTAAATATGAAACAAAACAAAAAAGCAAAACACACAAGGAGCTGGTTTTCAAGATTGCAGTATATTGCTTTCTCAAGTTCTATTACAAATGTTACAGTATAGTTTGGTTTGGACTGTGCTTGGCCACCATTTGTTCTTGGTGCCTTGCATTCTCTGGCAAAGTGGCCCATCAAGTTACAGTTGTAACATTTGACTTTGCTTTTGTCCAGTCCAAACTTTCCACTGGCTGTATTGCTGGGAAACTTCTTTCCTGTTCGCTTATAGAACTTCTTGGCTTTGTGAGTGAGAAGAGCCATTTGCTGGACTATCTCCATATACTCCAGATCATCTGGATGGATACAGTCCAGATCTTGAGAAGAACTTGTCTCTTGGAATGGGCTTCCTTGAGTATAGTTCTCCCTTGGTGTCTCAGGGAAGGTGATGAAAAGGACCCTTTTGTGAGTTGTCAGGGTAGCATATGGGATGATGTTGGGTATCTATGCTATCCTTTCAACCACATGAAGGGTAGAACCCATTTGATTGCTCGAGTTGCCAGATGAACCTTGCATGTTCATCTCCATCTGGTAGCCACTGAGAATCCCATACAACTCTGTCAAAGTGAGAGTTTTCAGGTTCTCAGTTCTCTTGATAACAACACAATAGTGTGTCCATTGCCTAGGAAGAAAGGACATGAACTTCCTTACAATATCTTTGTTTTCAAGAGCTACTCCACCATCCACTGGGGTATCCACAATCTCAACATACCTGAAGTATTGTTGAGTCATGGCTTCACCTTCTTTAAAGGTGAAATTTTCAAACTGCTGCTTCAGGAGATCCTTCTTGTTCTCCTTGGCTTCAGAAGAACCCTCATACATTAGTTTTAATGCATCCCACAATTCTCTTTGGAAAGATAGCATGTCATCAGAGATCAGGGTATTGAAAATACTTACACACAACATGATAGCATGATCTCTTTGACATGAGAAGACACTTTGAGAGTTTGAGTAATCCTGATCATCTCATGAAAAAAGGGATGGTCATTATCCTGATTATGAGGGTTCCTCTGAAGCCAAGGAGAACAAGAAGGATCTCCTGAAGCAGCAGTTTGAAAATTTCACCTTTAAAGAAGGTGAAACCATGACTCGACAATACTTCAGGTATGTTGAGATTGTGGATACCCTAGTGGACGGTGGAGTAGCTCTTGTTCTCCTTGGCTTCAGAGGAACCCTCATAAAGGCTGATGCAACCCAAACACCCAAAGTCTCTCTTGCATGCATGCACAAGTGTACTGAAGAACAATGCTTCGGAAGTTTCATACCAGCATTAGAAAATACACTAAGTGTGAAATCTTCCTAAGCCAAGACCAATATCTTCCGAAGCCAAAGATGAAGTCTTCCGAAGCTTCAAAGACAAAGTCTTTCGAAGCTTCAAAGGCAAAGTCTTCCGAAGCCAACACTTGAAGACAGATTTCTTTCGAATACTTTTGAACACATGCTTTATTTGATGTACCTTTTACATAAAGCTGAACCCCTTTCCGCTGCAACTCGGTAAAGTCACCAACTTTCATAATTGGTGAAAAGGTCCATGTTTTTGGTAACTGTATATTGAGGTCTTGAGTCTATAACTTTCTACTTTATGTATTTTATCCTTTTTGTAATATATTAGGATGTGAGCTATGGCATGTTATAGTCACTAGTCAAAAAACAATCTACCTTTTGACTTTACATTTGATTTTGTTTGTTGTCTAGTCAATTGTCACCAGCTGGCCTTCAAAGTATGGCCGGCCGTAGGATGTAGTATATGTATCTCAAGTACTTGTAACTTTCTGATATGTTTTGTAACATTTGTAATAGAATTTGAGAAAGCAATATACTGCAATCTTGAAAACCAACTCCTTGTGTGTTTTGCTTTCTTGTTCTGTCTCATATTTACTTGTGTTCTTAGTATCATTACAAAGGTTAACCAGTTTCTTGTTTGATCTGTTAAGTGTTCTTAGCAACTCTCCTCACTGTGTTGTTGTGTTGTAAGTGCATACCCTTCACTGGTCCTGCAATTTGATTCAGAGCATTCCAGGCTCTTGATATAAGATCTTACCATCTTAATATCCCTCACACACACAAAAATACTTAACATCTCAAATGGCAGCCATTTCCAAATCTGATATGAAAACTCGAACCATGACAAAGTCCCCACTAATCACTCTTGATGACTTTGACACCTGGTGCCAAATAATGGAAGGCTTTATTAGGTCTCTAGACTCAAGAATGTGGGAGTCTGTTGAATATGGACCCTACATACCAAGCACCTCTTCCGCAACTGGAGGTGGTATGATCCCCAAGGCTGTGGCTGACTACTCAGATGAAGATAGAAAGAGAGTAGAGATTGACCGGAAGGCCATGACAACCCTTCTGACTGCTCTTCCAAACTCTGTATATAGAGGTTTCAAGAAATGCAAAACAGCTAAACAACTGTGAGATGCATTGAAACTAATGTATGAAGGTTCCTCTGAAGCCAAGGAGAACAAGAAGGATCTCCTGAAGCAGCAGTTTGAAAATTTCACCTTTAAAGAAGGTGAAACCATGACTCAACAATACTTCAGGTATGTTGAGATTGTGGATACCCTACATACACTACAAATTTCAGAAGATATTGGTCTTGGCTTCGGAAGATTTCACACATAGTGTATTTTCTAATGCTGGTGTGAAACTTCTGAAGCATTGTTCTTCAATACACTTGTGCATGCATGCAAGAGAGACTTTGGGTGTTTGGGTTGCATCAGCCTTTACATTTAATCCTTACAAACTCTCTCTAGGCTGATGCTACCAAAACACTTGAAGACTTCAGATATTGACAGTCCTAATCCGGATAATGACCATCCCTTTTTTCATGAGATGATCAGGATTACTCAGACTCTCAAAGTGTCTTCTCATGTCAAAGAGATCATGCTATCCTGTTATGTGTAAGTATTTTTAATACCCTGATCTCTGATGACATGCTATCTTTCCGGATTTGTAGTGTATGTCCAGGAAAAGATAGGTTTTCCTGATTCTAGAGGAGCTATTTGAATTGGAGTTGGTGGAGCATCCTCTGTTTGCATATTCTCTGGATGTTCTGACTCATCCTGAGGTTTGGAGATGGATGCTTCTTTCTTCTTCTTCATAGGCTTTGGTTTGGAAGTCATCCTTTTTCTCCTTTTTGAACCTTTTAATTGAGAAGACTGGCCTGCAACACCTGATTGATGTTCTTTGTCTTTCTCAATTGGGTTTTCCTCTCTCACAGGGTCAGATTGAGAGGGGACATAACCATGTTGTGGATCAAAAGTATGTTTGTTTGTTTGTTTTCATAACTAATCACATTATTTTCAGGGGAATTATAGTGTTCTTAATTTGGATTTATTTAGCTATTGATTCTTGCAGCTGATTACCAAAATGAAGGGGAAGTTGGGGATGCACTAGCTGAGGCATTTAAGATGGGATTGGTGAAGAGGGAGGATCTCTTCATTACTACGAAGGTTTGTGGGTTATTTAATGTAATTACAGGGGTAATTTGAAGTCATTTATATTAAAGTTTGTTGAAAAGGATAATTTTTTAATGATAACAACCCTAAGGAGAGGTGGCAATTCTAACCCAGTTATATAAAATGGATTGAATCCGGGCTATGTTATATTGGTATAGTAAACAAGTCAAAGAGCTGAATGATGTTGATAGTGTGTTCAAATGCTTACAATCTCTTAAATCATTTTGCTTGAAGAATATATAATGGCATCTAATTTATCTTTTAGGTAGAACCGTAGAATTACATATTCCCCCCTATAAACTTAATCAATTATATATATACCCAACTTAAAATTTTAATTACAAATATCCTTTTTCAAAACTTAGGGGTTGTTTGCTAGACTATTAATCAGCCTTTTAATGGTTCAGATGTCTGAATGGTTTAGCACTTAATGGTTCAACTGTTTTTTTCGCCAGCAAATGCCTGAATGGTTAAGCATTATACTAATGCTGAATGGTTAAAAGGTCTAATGCTAAATGGTTAAAACCTCTTATCTGAATTTTCAAACATTTGCCTTTGAATAGTTAAGCGCTATACTAGCTCTTAATGGTTTAGACTTCTTAATGGTTCAACACTTAATGGTTCAGACCTCTTATTGGTTCAGCACTTAATCAATCAGATATTGCCAAACAGCCCCTTAGTCATTTTACATATATTATCAAACTAAAATTTTAATTACATATTTCCCCTTCATTAAACCTAAATAATACATATTTACCCATTTGTACATATTTTTTAAAAAAATAATATATATAATTATTGTTTCATATATAATTATTGTTATACTGTATTTCTTTTATGAAAGGGATGTAATTAAAATTTTAAGATGGGTATATATATAATTGATTAAGTTTGTAGGGGGAAATATGTAATTCTCCCAATGTTTTAATCATATTTAATGCATTTATTGCAATACAAAGAAATGTACAAAATTGTTAAGAGGTTCAACCCAAATCGGCTGGGTTGTTTCTGACCCGTTACTCAAACCTGTTTGGTGTGACCTGCCATTTTACCACCTCGAGGTCAAACTGAAAGTTTAGCTACATACTCAAATATTAAATTGTTTTTAAAAAAGGAGTTGGTCCATTTTTTCAAATATAGTTGTTGATTATTCTCACCCTTTATCTTGAATTCAGCTATGGAACTCTGATCATGGACATGTTGTGGACGCTTGCAAAGCCAGCTTGAAGAAGCTTCAACTAGACTATTTGGATCTCTTTCTTGTTCACTTTCCTGTTGCAACAAAGCATACTGGTATTAACCAGGAAGTTCTTTGATAAGTTACATGGTTATCGTTTCCCTTTATCTTAATTAATTGACAATTAAGAAAGAATATGTGGTTTCTGCTTGATTTTTGGCTTCTTATAGGAATTGGTACAACTGCAAGTGCATTGGATGAAGATGGTGTTTTGGATATTGACACCACCATTTCGTTGGAGACCACATGGCATGCTATGGAAGAAACGGTCTCCATGGGTTTGGTTCGTAGCATTGGAATTAGGTTTGTTGCATAATTTTTCTGCATCCATAACAGTTTGACTTTTATGGTCAAACTTTTACTTAAAACTCGTATTGGTGGCTTCATTTAGTTTCAGGGAGGTGTAGATTTTTGCATTTTAAGGTTGTGTATTGAGACTTGAATAATTAGATTATCATATAATAATTGGTTAATTCAAATTTTTTCTCAATAATCACTTTTCTTAAAATGTTAAGATTTCATATTAATTGAAAACTTAAGGATTATGTCATTTGACTTAAAAGTCACCTTGTACATTTTGACTTTTAGGTCAAACCTTTTACGTTAAGACTTAAGAAATTTTCCTGTTTTCAAGATCTAACATATTAGTTTTTTGACAGCATAATAAATTAATATTCAACAGTTTCTTGAATAAATGAATATCCGTACGAACTTGGAAATTAGGGATTAATTCATTTGACTTAAAGCATCATCTTGTACGCCTTGGATTTTTATTTCAAATCTTTTACTTTTGGATTTTAATTATTTAACACTCCTACAGTTGTCTTTGAAACTTTATCTATAGCAGTTTAAAGTTCCAAATCAACTTTTGTAATTAAACTTTTGTAAAACAAAGGGATTACCATTTTGATAAGGACTAACTTTGGTCTAAAATTATGCAGCAACTATGACATTTTCCTGACCAGAGATTGCTTGGCTTACTCAAAAATAAAGCCAGCTGTAAACCAGATCGAAACACATCCTTATTTCCAGCGCGAGTCTCTTGTCAAGTTCTGTCAGAGGCATGGAATTGCGGTCACAGCACACACTCCCCTTGGTGGGTCGTTGGCTAATGCAGAGTGGTTTGGTTCGGTTTCTTGCTTAGATGACCCGGACCTTAAAGTAAGTTCTCCTTTTGAATTTGAATTGACCAACTTTTAACTAGAAGCTGCCTTGGTTAAGGTCTTGAAATAATCTTTGCTACTAGATTCTGCCTCATATATGTAACAAAGTCCATATCAAATCTTTTTATATAAAGTAATCAACTGGTTGACTTGAGAAGTCAAAGATTTTAAAGCTTAATCATTGGGTTGACCTTAAAGTCCCAAGATTCAGTTAAATCATATGATGAATCTCTAAAGCTGATTCTGTTAAATAACAGAGCCTCATGGGTTTCCACTCTCCCATCATGGTAAATATATGTATATTTTTTCTTTTGGATTTGTGAGAATTGTTTAGCTTAATAGCCTTGAAACCAATTGAACCATCCAAAACAAATCAGCTCATCTGGTCAAGCTAGTTTGAGATTCATATGATTTGATTCACATTTATCATTTGAAAAACCAAGTTTAACAGTTCGGCTGAAGGCTTGGAACCTGGAATCAGTCAAGTAAAACCAAACATTTCCTTTAACATATATGATTTATTTCTAATTTTAGAATATACATTTCTGTCTATCTTTAATATTTATGAGCCATCTTTATCCTTTTTAAGCATTTAGTACAAACTGAGCATACTTTGTGATCAGGGCTTGGCTGAGAAGTACAAGAAAACTGTGGCTCAAGTGGTTCTCCGATGGGGCATACAACGAAACACCATAATCATCCCTAAATCATCGAAACTAGAGCGACTTGAAGAGAATTACCAAGTGTTTGACTTTGAGCTGGCCAATGAAGATATGGAGTTCGTCAAGAGCAAGGAACGGAAATACCGAACAAATAACCCTGCCAAGTTTTGGGCCATCGATCTTTATGCTTAATCCTTTTTTTATTTGATTACCCAAAATATAACTTTTCTTTCTCTGTGAAAACCTTTTGTAATGTGTGTTCACCTATCTGTTAAGATTCTTGACGATTTGTTTAGCAAGTGATGAAGAATGTGTGTTCACTTATCTGTTTGTTAAGACTCTTGATGATTTGTTTAGTAAGTGATGAAGAATGTGATTAGCTGGTGAACTTAATGACAGTCGTGAATCATCAGGCTTGTATTTTGTTCATGATATCTTCTTTCTTTAACTCTAAAACAAGAACTCCCTTCAAGATTTCATAAATTCTCACAAACAACTATTTTCTATAATTTGTTTTTTTTCATCAACGGATTTGTACATGGTTATGGTGCACGCCTTGGGACCTTTACCATTCATATTACCTTCTTACCATATTTCAGTTGACCAGGAGCTAGAACTAACCGATCTAGCAATTGTTATGAGAGACTGGTCTTTAAATTACAATCTTATCCTCAAATTCATCTCTAATTTGTAGCCCTGTTTGTTTCATCTCATATACTAAATTCCATCTTATTTCTTCATCATGTCCTTTGTCCTTTAAAATATCATGAGCAACACAATGGATATTCACAATACTATATCCACTTTCAAACCGCCATTCTCATTCATGAAGAATATCCTCTTTGGAAAAGACGTTCAAATTTCCTCTCAAATTTGTGACTTTGGTTGTTGGAGATCTGTCAAATTTAAATCCCATGTTCCAAAAGCTCTGTGTGCTGAAGGAGGAGCTCTTGTGATTAGAACTTCAGCTGATTTTGATAAGAATCAACATTACCACAAATACATGGTAAGCTTCTTACTTTTGAAAGAGAAATTAACCAAAAGAGGAAACTATTTAGCTTGTTCCTATCAAACTAAGACAACTACTTAATTGCAATATTGCATTTTTCAAAAATAAAAAGCTGTGAATCTGATTCAAGAAATGCTCTTCAAAGCTATGACTGTCACAGATGAAAATGGAAACGTTATTCAAGGTGATGTGTTATCTTTCATTAATGAAGATCTCAACCACTTTCATCTTGATGATTTGAAAGAACAAGCTTGAGAAATAACAACTAGAAGAAGTTTCGTGACTTGACCAAAGGAACAAGAGTTGGGGCTAGATAAGGCTAAAATCACGTGCTACTATGGTCCCACATCTTCATGATTATTTAGTTAGTAACAACTAAGATGTAGGCTCTTGTGTGTCCTAAAGATATAAAATGAGGATTCTTAACTTGGTTTCTTCTGTAAGCTTGAGGAAGCAAGTTCTTAGGTAAGCTAATTTGCTTAATTGATGAATAGCTATCATTATATCAAGTATCTGTGAGAAATTTTAGTTATTACTTTATGTACTTATACGTAAATGTTTAATTCTTAATTTGTATATTATGTAAATAATTACTGTAATTATGAAATAATTACCATTGATTTTGTGGTATCCGTTGCAAGCCAATCCCTTCCCCTCCTCCCTTAATCACCTTTCTTTCATCTCCTTCTACCTTCCTTATGCACCCTTCTCCTTCTCTAATCACCATACCTTCCTCATCATCAAACACTTCAGATGGCACCCTCTATCTCAACACACTCTTTCATATAATTACCTTCAAGCTTTCTCTATCCAATTACCTATTATGAAATATCTAGATGCTTTCAATCTTGTTGCTTTAGAACCTTTCGTTCCATGTTGATAGAACTTTACTGCCTCCCCTCCTATCATCATTCATGGTGATAAAACAACAACAAACCCATTTTATACTTCTAAGTATGCAGATGATTAGAAGGAAATTTATTAGACCCTAAAAGGATCATATATGCTAATTTAAGTTATAATTGGTTTGTTGTATAGCTTTGAAATTTTTACTTAGTGTCAAAGTGATGCAACCAGTAGTTAATGTGGATGAAGACCGAATATTGAATTCAATGTGAACAGAGTTCAATGCAGATAGAAGCACATACATGATGCGGGTGATCAAGTACTTAATGTGGGTGAAGAATATGTGATGCAAATAAGGAAAAAAGAAATACAAACAAGGGTTGGTCATCCAGATTTGCCAACATGAATGAACTCCTTAGTTAATGCAAATGACTAGTCCAATATCGATATAGTGTTAGGATTTGGTATTTAAACGAAACACCAACTGATTAACGTGTTAAACCAAACCAAATAGTGCGGAATCCTATTTGATTGGCGATCCAATCAGTGAGAACACACGTAGACACAATAAGGAATTGAATCTAACATCAAGAATCAATTAGGAATCGATCTACCGCTTTCTATGAACTTGGAGTATGAACTTAGAGGCTTCTGGATGGCTAGGGTATGTCTAGCGTCGAAGTGGATTGAATGCTTACCTTTTTCCACGAATTAGGTGGTATTTATAGGTTAGGGTTGCTCATTTGGGTGACTGAATTATTAGCATGGTTCAGTCGTGCGATTGAGTTATGCGGTTGGTCCATTCGCCCGATTGAGTGTTCAGTCGTGCGACTGAGCCAATCTCATGTTACAATCATACGACTGCTAGTCTCCTGGTTCAGTCGTGCGACTAAGTCATTCGCATGAAGTTGTTCATGCGTATGGTCCATTAGCATGGGCCATTCGCATGGTAACTTCATGTTGTTAAGTTTGAATGTATTAAACATAATAATGTTATTTATATTAAATCAATCAACCACAAACCTATATAATAAAGTCAATATGCGTTAAACAACTCATTAATGAAATATTAAACAAGACAAATCACAAAAAAATATTCTTATTTCATTAAGTATCCAATATTACATAAGTGCAAGATATTCAAGACATATTACATTGAG
>BJCM01228161.1:0-15861 GCA_018326385.1 Flaveria bidentis
TGAGTTTTAGTTGTTAACTGCTTTCTTACTCTTGTAATTGTCTTTGCTATATCAATGAACTGTGAATTTTGTTGATATTGCTTGATTTGATTACAATTGTTTGTGTTTCTTTTTGAATTGTTTACATAAATCATTACAGATTGAATCAATTGATCCCATCAACAACACTCATCCAGCTGAGAACATCATAGGAGAAGTTTCTAAAGGTGTGAGAACAAGGGGTCAAACTCCCAATGGGAATGTCCGCCTGTACTCATACTTTTTGTCTCAGATGGAACCTAAGAAAGTAGAAGAAGCGTTAAAGGATAGTAGCTGGGTTGAATTAATGCAAGAGGAATTGCTTCAATTCAAAAGACAAAATGTTTGGAACCTATATCCGCTACCATCTGGTCAAGTACCAATAGTGTTGGATCTTGTATGCCCAAGACACAAACAAGATTGATGTGGTTAGTATGTTATGATCCAATTCGGGTTATACCCAATAACAAGCTAAACAAGCACCAATAAATATTTATTTGTTGATAAGTTCAAACAAATAAATATTGACACCAATTTAGAACATGGGTTTTCTAAATCATTGCTTTTAAAATAGAACAAATTATATGGATAATTTGTTCATGAGAAAGTATTTTTATTATTGTTTATGTAGGTTAAACAATAACAAATAATGGTGTGTTAAAGTTATAAAATTAAAAGAGGTTTAATTTTATAAACTTATGGGTTAAAGAGTGTAAACATTTTATAAAAGGAAAATAGGTGGAAACCCATTTTGAATAAAATTCGGCCACCCCTTGGGTGGTCTCCTTGGGATTCCATTTTTCTTGTTTTAATACAAGACTTAAAGTATTTCACACTCTATTCCAAACACACACACTCTCACACACATGCAAAAGCTCTCTCTTCTTCTTTCTCTTGGCTGAATTTCAAGTTTTCTTGGCTGATTTTCAAGTTTTTCTTGGTTGATTTTCGGATTTGCAAGAAAGTCTAAGAAGAAGAGGTTTGGTGTTCAACTTCCTAACGAGTTTGGTGTTTGCAAGAGCTTGTGGGTATACAAGCTTGAGGTCTTATCCTTTGGAGGCTTTGGATTCAAGAACATCATCATCTTCTCCAACGAATTCCATCCATCTTCTTGTTCATAGAAAGGTTGTATTCTATGAACACCCTATGGTTGTTTATGTTTGATAGCATTTCTTTTCACATATATTTGATCCTTGTTCTTGGCGTTGTATATTGACATATAAAAATGATTAATTTTAAGAATATAAACATGTTTTATATGTTCTTTTATCCACTGCGTTTTTGATTTAAATGGTTAAACAATCTTTGTTAAACATGTTACAAACCCAACAATGGCATCTAGAGCCGATTATGTGGAAAACTTGCTTCAAAAGTCCAAGAAAAGTTCTTGTTGGACTTTTTCAACCCATTAGGGGCTGATTTGTTATGGATGTATAAATCCCTTGTCTTTCATGTTTTATTTTACATGCTTTAGAATAAAACTTGAAAGATTAAAGTCAAGTGGTTGATTATGCTGTTTGGACAAAAAAACCCTAAAATTTTGGTTTATGTTGGCTGAAATTTTAGGGTTAAAAAAGGGGGTTCATTTTGTTTTTGAATATTGTATATGGATACATGTTTTGGTGCATAACATAGCCTTGACCAAGTGTGTTTTGGATTTGGTTGAATATTTTGTCATGTTTGGTTTTATTCTTCAAAAGGGTTGTAATAATATTTTATGTTTGTATCTTTGGGTTGTAATTTATTTATTCTTTGGTTATGTAATAAATAGATTAGGTGCATTTCTTTTATTAGAAAAATTATATTAGGATATAATTTTTGTAAAAGAAGATGCACAAGTTGGAGACCCAAAGGAAGGACACAAAAGACATGGACACTTGAAGCATTTGGATGTGGATTCAAGTGGGAGTTCATGGACACATTTTTGATATGTTATTGTTAACCCTTAGGAAAGACCTAATGAAAACACTTGTGATGACAAGCAATTGTAGTCAACTTAGTGGTTATTGTTATGCACTTGTGATTGTATGATTATGCTTGTTTGGTTGTTTGTTTTATGGTTGTTTTTTTATATATGGATATGCATAACAAACTAATTAACAAACATAACAAGCTGAAAATTGAGGGTTCTTTATCATTAAGTGATTAATAGAAGGTTATTAAAAGGATTAATGATTTTATAAAAGGGGTTTTATTAAAAGGAACCATAGGGTACCATGTGTTTGAAAGCATGCAAATACAAGGTACATAGAGTTTTCTAACTAGAATTATGAAAACTTAAAATTTCTTTTGGAAACAAGTTTAACATCGTCCTTTTGCATAACACTTGAGTCACTTGGAAACTCCTAATGGGATAAAGGTCACCTAACTATTTTGAGGGAACTTGTGATTTGAGGTAGGGATACCGTATTTGTGGGATAAAAGTCACCTAACCACTTATGTTGGAAAACCCACATGTGTGTGCAAATAGGGTGACTTGATTTGCAAACCATGTTAAATGGATCACCTAATATGTGGTTTACAAAGGGTGTTGATGGGATAAACATGCTGACTAATATATGATGTTTAAAATCAATCCCATACTTCTAGAAGTTGCAGAGGGTTGCAATTGTCAAATGTTGACTACCTTGTTAATTTAAATAATAGGATAAAGGTCACCTAACCACTATTTAAATATAACGTTGGATTCTAGAATTTTAAATTGTGTAAGACACATAAAAGGGTATTAATAATTAAAATATAATTATATCAAAAATATTAAAATTGAACTTTGTTAAAATTTTGTAGATGGCCACCAACAACAATGAAAATAATGATATCCCGTTCGCTCACTCACTATCACTAAGGACCATTCTCCAAAAAGAGCGTCTAAACCATAACAACTTTATAGATTGGTTTCGAAACTTGAGAATTGTTCTCAAGCAAGAGAAACGGTCGTATATTTTAAACGATCCGATTCCCGATCAACCTAATGAGGATGATGAGGAGGCCTACAATAATTGGGTGAAATAGACTAAGGACTCGGTCCAAGTTTCTTGCCTAATGTTGGCAAGTATGAATCCAGATCTCCAAAAGGAGTATGAACGTCATGGAGTATACGACATGATCGCACAGTTGAAGGAAACATTCAAACAGAAAGAGAGCACTCCATGCATGTCATATGGATGACACCCAATCTGTCTCATCTTATGTACTTAAGATGAAGAGCCACATCAACCGCCTTGAAAGGCTGAATTGTCCCGTCTCAAAAGAGTTGGCTACAGATTTGATCCTCAACTCTTTGTCAAAAAGGTTTGACAATTTTGTTATGAATTATAACATGAACGGGTGGGACAAGAACATAAGTGAACTTCACTCTATGCTCAAAATAGCTGAGGCGGCCATGGGTAAAAGGGTTTTACCCGTTCTCACCATCAATGAAGGTGGGAACAAGAAGAGGCCTCACCCCGCACCCAAGGCAAGTGTTGCCAAGGGTAAAGGGTACGTTAAGGGTAAGGGAAAGGGAGTGGTAAGAGCGCCACCACCAAAACCAGTGGCGAAGAAGCAAAAGGTTACTTCAAATGACCCATGCTTTAAGTGTGGGGGAGATTGGACATTAGGCAAGAAATTGTCCTGTCCATCTCAAAGAGTTTCAAGCTAAGAGGGATGTCGGGCAAACCTTAGGTACAATTTTCATGATTCATATTGATCTAAATTTAATATCCTCTAACAAATGGGTATTGGATACCGGATGTGGAACTCATATTTATAATTATTGCAGGGTTACAAAAGAAGTAAGGACTTCAAGAAAAGGGATGTTAGCCTCTACATGGGAAATGGGGCAAAGGTTCAAGTTGAAGACCGAGGGGACTACATCTTGAAGCTTCCAAATGGTTTGGAAGTAATTTTGAACAATGTTTTGTATGCTCTCCTAGTTTGACTAGGAATATTATTTCAGTTTTCCAATTAAGACAATATGGTTATGTTATGACATTTATTGAAAATGAAATTAATGTTTCTTTAAATGACATCTTTTATTTTAAAGCTATTCCTATTAATGGTATTTATGAATTGGTTCATGAAAACACAATATATGATAGCTCATTGTACCAAACCACCACTAAAAGGCTTAAATTGGATTTGAGTGACACCTATATTTGGCATTGCCGTCTTGGTCATATAAACAAGAAGTGCATACAAACACTTCAAAAGAAGTAGAACAGTGGATCTTGAGGAAGATCAAGAACCACAACCCGATCATGTTTGCTTGACACTAGCTCTCAACATGAGGATGTTGAGGATGATCAAATGGTTGATCAATACACACAAAACGTTCGCAGATCTGGTAGAACTAGTAATCCACCTGAAAGATATGGATTTTTCATGGATGGATACTATGTGGTAGATTCTAATGAACCAACCACATACCATGATGTGATGTCCAATTTGGATTGTGACAAATGGATTGAAGCCATGAACGTTGAGATGCAGTGCATGTATGACAATCAAGTGTGGGACTTGGTTGAACCACCTCTTAACTCCAAGGTAGTTGGAAGTAAGTTGGTTCAAGAAGAAAACTGATATGCATGGAAACTTGGATACTTATAAAGCTAGACTTGTAGCAAAAGGTTTCACTCAAACTCAAGGAGTTGATTATGATGAGATCTTCTCGCCGGTTGCAATGCTAAATTCTATTAGGATATTATTTGCCATAGCTGCTCATTATGATTATGAAATTTGGCAAATGGATGTCAAAACCGCTTTTCTAAATGGATATCTTGAGGAAGATGTCTATATGGTTCAGCCTGAAGATTTTATCAATCCAAAACATCTAAACAAAGTATGTAAGTTAAAGATATCAATCTATGGATTGAAGCAAGCATCAAGAAGTTGGAATCACCATTTTGATGAAGAAGTAATCAAATTTGGGTTCATCAAAAATGCTAATGAAGCATGTGTGTACAAGAAAGCTACTGGGAGCATCATCACTTTCCTAGTATTGTATGTCAATGACATCCTACTATTTGGAAATGACATTCCAACCTTGGAAGGTGTTAAAACCTGGCTTTGAAGTTGTTTTTTCATTAAGGATCTTGGTGAAGCCGCCTATATTTTGGGAATAAAGATCTATAGGGATAGATCAAGGCGGTTGATAGGTTTAAATCAAAATGCATACATTGATAAGATCTTGAAAAAGTTCAAGATGGAAAACTCTAAGAAAGGTACCGTACCTATTCAAAGAGGAACGATATTGAGTACGACTCAATGTCCAAGCTCAAAGGAAGAGCAAGACAAAATGAAAGGAATCCCATATGCGTCTACTATTGGGTCCATCATGTATGCAATGATATGCACTAGGCCAGACGTGTCATGAGTTTTGAGCATGACAAGCCGATACCAACAAAATCCTGGAAATAGTCATTGGATGGCTGTTAAGAACATACTTAAGTACATAAGGAGGACTAAAGATATGTTCCTAATCTATGGATCTGGTGAGGAGGAACTCGTGGTAAAAGGTTACACGGATGCGAGTTTCCAAACTGATCGAGATGATTCACGATCACAAACGAGATACATTTTCATCTTGAATGGAGGAGTTGTCTCTTGGAAGAGCTCTAAGCAAGATGTGGTGGCATTATAAACTACAGAATCAGAATATATCGCCGCTTCATTAGAAGCTCAAGAAGCTGCATGGTTGAAGAAATTCATTGCCGATCTTGGGGTGGTCCCTTCCATTCAGGACCCCCTAGAATTTTTTTGTGATAACGAGGGTGCGATTGCTCAAATCAAGGAGCCCCGTGCATATCAAAAGACTAGGCACATTGAATGGAAATTCAACTACATAAGGGATGAAGTTGAAAAAGGAAATATATGTATTCGCAAAGTTAACACGAATCAAAACATTGTGGATCCACTCACAAAGCTTCTTGAAAAGGCAAAGCATGAAAGCCATACTTGTGCCATGGGACTTCAATATTCTAGTGACTGGATTTGATCTTTATGTTGCACCCTGAAAGGATCATACATGCCAATTCAATGGGTGATTTGATGATTGCGTTGCTGGAATCCCATAAGTCCAAGAAGAAATGCGGATGAAGATTCTGCTCAAGAAAAAGAACAAGTATAGTCTCCCGCATTTGTCAATGCGGAAGACATAAGCAAATACGGACAAGTATTTGTTCTTCCGCATTGACAAATGCGGAAGACTAAGTATTAATGCGGACAAGACTTTGCTCATCCGCATTTGACAAATGCAGATGACCGAACAAATGCGCAGAAGTATTTGTTCATCCGCATTAACCAATGAGGATGACCAACATACTAATGCGGATGATCAAGTGAAGAAATATTAATCAAGTCAACTCATCCGCATTTGTCAATGCGGATGAACAAGCAAAGATGCGGATCAAGACTTAGACTAGTTATGATGTAATAGGTCAGGGGTAATTAGTCATTTTGTAAAAGGCATCTTGTCTGCATATAAATATAATAGATAACTTCGTACCTGAGGTGACGGCTGATAGAAATAGAGAATTTTGTTGTAATTTATTCTCTGTAATCAATCAACTTTCATATATACAATACAAAAGCACTTATGAGTATATTTCTTGCATTGAATGTTCTTTGATTGTTTGATTTCGCCATTCAATTATTGACTTAATTACCATATTCGATTCACAGTAAGAATCTCAATCTTACTTAACCCAGTCACTTTAATATTGTATTTAGATATTGTAACCCTTTATTACTTGAATGAACTATTTGGTTATAATGGTTCAATTAATATTCCTATTTCGCATGTTTTAAATCCATGAGTAAATCATTTACTCAGAACGTCCGTAGTCGTTCATACTTATTGGAACAAGTACGAAGGTAAGACTATTATGAACTTGGATTGGTTCATAGATATTTGTGGGATACAAATATTGGACTGACTCGCATCGCACATATTACTACATGGAATCTTCTTGATTGATCATAAGTAAATTTAAGTGAAGGCGAATATCATTTGGTATCCTCTGACCTGAGATAGATATTAGGTCTTGATATTTACCAAATATTATACTTTGACTTAGTTCTTCGCTTTTCTGAAACATGACAGTACATAAGGCTGAGTTCAAGTATAATACGAGGTGATTGTGAGAGACGTATGAAGTCAAGATGGGATTTGTCCCTCTTATTCTTTGAGAGCAAGATGTATAAGGCCTGATAAAGTTAAATCAATGGAGAATGATCACTTTGTGTCTTAGGGATTTAACATGACATCTATGACAAAAGGATAGATGATTGATTCACCTAAAACAATTCGAGTAAGGTACTTGAAGGAGATGATGTTATTGAATGGCACTTAGTCATACGTATTAAGGATAGTAAACCATTGTTAGGCGGCATTTACTGTTTGCATCAATCTTCTATGAATCTTGTGCAAGTGGGGGATTGTTAGATCTTGTATGCCCAAGTCACATACAAGATTGATGTGGTTAGTACGTTATGATCCAAAATAAATATTGACACCAATTTAGAAAATGGATTTTCTAAATCATTGTTTTTGAAATAGAACAAATTATATGGATAATTTGTTCATGAGAAATTATTTGTATTATTGTTTAAGTAGGTTAAATAATAACAAATAATGGTGTGTTAAAGTTATAAAATTAAAAGGGGTTTAATTTTATAAATTTATGGGTTAAAGTGTGTAAAAATTTTGTAAAATTAAAATGGGTGGGAACCCATTTTGAATAAAATTCGGCCACCCCTTGGGTGGTCTCCTTGGGATTCCATTTTTATTGTTTTAATACAAGACATCAAGTATTTCACACTCTATTCCAAACACACTCTCTCACACACATGCAAAAGCTCTCTCTTCTTCTTTCTCTTGGCTGAATTTCATGTTTTCTTGGTTGATTTTCAAGTTTCTCTTGGCTGATTTTTGGATTTGCAAGAAAGTCTAAGAAGAGGTTTGGTGTTCAACTTCCTAACAAGTTAGGTGTTTGCAAGAGCTTGTGGGTATACAAGCTTGAGGTCTTCTCCTTTGGAGGCTTTGGATTCAAGAACATCATCATCTTCTCCATCAAATTCCATCCATCTTCTTGTTTATAGAAAGGTTGTATTCTATGAACACCCTATGGTTGTTTATGTTTGATAGCATGTCTTTTCAAATATATTTGATCCTTGTTCTTGGGTTTGTAACTTGACATATAAAAATGGTTAATTTTCAGAATATAAACATGTTTTATATGTTCTTTTATCCGCTATGTTTTTGGTTTAAATGGTTAAACAATCTTTGTTAAACATGTTACAAACCCAACAAATAGGCACCAAATGGGTCTTCGGAAACAAGAGAGATGATAGAGGCTTGATAATCAAGAAAAAGGCAAGATTGGTGTAGATACATGATGTTCCTAGTTTATATGCTTAAATGTAAAAGTCTTTCATGTATTACATATGTGTAATGTGATGATGTAATGAAATATGATATATGCCTTGATGTTTATTTATCTTTGATTATTTCATATTATTATTGTGTTAAGTATATGTCATATGTATGAACTTCATATATAGGTTTGAGATTGTTGTACACGATTCTAAGTTAATAATGATTGGGAAATGTTTTCAACTTAGTCGGGTGATTATACATGCTAATGGACCATACTTATGGACCATACGCATGAATGAATCATACTAATGAACTAGTCGCATGACTGAACCAGGAGACTGGATCAGTCGTATGATTGAGGCATAAGATTGACTTAGTCGCACGACTGAACCTTCAGTCGTGCGTATGACTCAATTGCATGAGTCAGTCGCACGACTGAACCATGCTAATGGTTCAATCGTATGAATGACAGCTGCAAACCAATAAATACCACTTAATTCATGGAAAAACAGAACACTTGGAGAGAGACTTCGAATATACATAAACCCTAGCTGTCCAGAGCGTCCAGAACACCCAATCCAAATTCATAGTTTGTTCTTGATCGATTTCTACTCATTCTTAATGTTTTGTTACATCGTTAGATCGATCGGGTTATCGTTCTCACTGATTGGATCGCTGATCAAATAGGATTCTGCACTATTTAATCTGGTTTCACATAGAATCTGTAAGTACTTCGTACGTACATGGTCCTAACAATTAGTAGTTCAAGGATACACCCAAGAGGAAGGAATTGATTACACTGATATCTTTGCACACTTGCAAGACTTGAGGCAGTGAGGATCTTTCTTGCTTATGTTGCATCCAAGATTTTTATTGTCTACTAACTTGGTCAAGTGTGCCTTTCTATATAGGATATAGATAGGGAAGTCTATGTGTGTCAACCTCCAAGATTTGAAGATCCACAGCACCCCAACTATGTGTGCAAGTTGGATAAAACTGTATAAGGGCTGCACCAAGCACCTAGGATGTAGTATGAGACTTTGTTTCAATTTTTCTTGAAAAATGGCTACACTAGAGGCACCATTGACAAGACTTTATTCATAAAGAAGTCTGGGAAAGACATTTTGCTCGTCCAAGTTTATATTGATGACATATTTGGTTCCTCAAATGACCAAATGTACAAAGACTTTGAGAGCATTATGAAGAAGAAATTTAAGATGAGTTCCATGGGAAAGATGGATTTCTTCCTTGGAATTCAGGTAAAACAGATGAAGGAAGGATTCTTTATCAATCAATCTAAGTATGTATCTGACATCTTAGAACGATTTGATATGAAAAATTGTAAGCCAACCAAGACACCTATACCCAGAAACCACAATCTTTGTCCTGAATCTGAGGGGGAGGTTACTGATCAACATCAGTATAGAGCAATCATTGGGTCTCTGATGTATCTCACTACAAGTAGACCTGATATCATGTTTGCAACATGCATTTGTGCAAAATATTAGGCTGCTCCAAAGGTGTCTCACCTAGTTGTTGCCTAGAGAATCCTTAGATACCTTAAAGGAGCACCTAAACAAGGTCTTTCGTATCCAAGGAACAAAAGTTTCAATCTCTATGGCTATGACTATTCGGATAATGACTATGGTGGCTGCAACATTAACAAGAAATCAACATCAGGAGGATGTCAATTTCTTGGTGGAAGGATTATCTCATGGCAATGCAAGAAGCAATCCTGTGTCTCTACATCTACTACTGAAGCTGAATACATTGTTGCTACAAGTTGTGCTCAGTTGCTGTGAATTTAGAATGAGATGCTAGACTATAAATTCAACTTCATGAGCACTCCTATCCACATTGACAACAATAGTGCTATCTCCATTACTGAAAATCCAGTGAAGCACTCTAAGACAAAACATATCGACATTAGGTATCATTTCATAAGATATATTCATGAAAACAATCTAATTAAGCTATTCAAAGTTGATTCAAATGAACAATATGCTGATTTGTTCACTAAAGCCTTTGATGAACAAAGATTTAAGTATCTCATTACAGCTATTGGGATGATAAACATTGATTAGTTTATCTCCTTTGAAAACCTTTTAAATATGAAATGTCTTTTGTCAAATCAATCTAAGCCCTGTTACAAAAGGTTATCTCTGAAATCTTTCTAAGTATAGATTCTTCCAAAGAGAAATTAACCATCGGAAGATGTTTCATATATCTTTTGAAGCAAAATTTCTCCAAGGGAAATCTTCTTCTTAGAAAAAATTTTAGTCTCAAAGAAGCGAGTGATAATTTATCAGATCTACTTTCGAAGCTTATAAATTCTTCATTCGGAAAGTACTTTACTCTCGGAAGTAAGAATACCTTCGGAAGATAAGTTGGCTTCGGAAGAAATTTACCTTCGGAAATCTCTTATACTCGGAAGAAGACCTTACTGTGTAACGTAAATCTTTGGGGGGCCCAACTGTAAAAGGTAAAGATTTTATTAATGATGTCAGAATATTTTAAATGGATTTTTCCTTTCCGCCCTTGTCACATCATACTCAAACCATCACTTCACCTTATCCATCTGCAACTTTCACCCATTTAAATATTTCGACTTACCCATTTTAATCTTTTTACCGATTTCACTACCCAAATCTTTCTTCACCTCCAATTTACCCAAATCGAGCTCATTTCTCTACTTCTTTCTCAATGGCGCCTAACCCACAACACAATCAAATCACATTCTTGGATTTATCCATGCATGCTGACTTCTCTGAAATCATCTCCTTTCTGACCCAATCCACTTACTTCACAGCCCTAACTGTGAACCCCACAGTGTATTCAAACCACATGGCTGATTTGTGGGGGAATGCACAGATCATAACCCGGAATGCACAGATCATATCCGAACAACTCATCAGGGAGCATCTTGAGCACGGTGATGGTTCACCAGGAGAGTTCCCCAAGACAGAGGTTGACGAAACATATTCCTTAATGGGATATAGAAGTGATGTCAGCAGGTCCACTATCTACAAGTTTAACTTCTTATACCAGTGGAAGTTCTTGCGGCACATTGTTCTTCACTACTTGTCAAACAAGTCAGGGGGATGGAATCAAATCCCATATGAACTAGGTTGTCTAGTTCACAGGTTGGTAAGAGGCCTCCGCTTTAACTACTCCATATTTGTGCTGACTAATTTGATGGGCAACCTTCAAAGTGAGACATTCTACATGTATCCCAGGTTTATCCAGCACCTTATCAACTGTGACTTGGACTAGAGCAAGCTTGTCTGTGAAGCTGCTCTTCCAGTCCCTCACATGAGGCCAGCCATCTTCAAGATTCTAAAGAAGATGTCCACCAACTTCATCAGTAGAGACACTCCACTTCTTCTAAGTATGATTGAGCGCATAGCTCCTAGTGACATCCCTATTAACCCTACAGGTGATAAACCCACACCAGCAACCACCCTCACATTGTCAGTTCTACCTTCTCACCCCATCAAATACACATATTAGAGGCGACCTAAATGAACCCTTGTTCAATCTATTCTGATTGATCAAGCCCCTTCTATTTTAACCAAAAAGACTAGAGTGGAAACATGGGCTCCCATTCTGTCTAAGGTCTCACATTCCTTCACCATTGACCTCAATACGGGATTTGAATTTCCTTAGTCTCAATCCCCAGAGCCCCAAACCCAAACCCAAACTGAAAGCCCTCATGGTGAGTCTCTATACTCCCCTGAGAAGCCAAAAAGGGGCAGCCCCACCATAGGCACAATGCCAATAGACATTGATCAACGTCCCGGGTTATTAGGTGTAACTTCCATATCCTTTACTGACCTATTGATAAGAACTGATGAGGAGATTATGTCTTTACATGGCAATGAAGTTGATCCATAACACCCTCTTAAGGATCAACAGAGCCTAGAGGGACCCCTTATCTCTAGCCCCCATCATCAAAAACCAACTGAGGTGAGTCCCACTGATGTGGAGGGGACTCATGTAGATTTATTTGCCACTATTGAAGGAACCTCATTGGATCCTCAGGGTCGTGGGTAACATTTCTGAGTCTGAATCTATGACAATTATGCCCTTTGATGCCTCTGGAAAAGACATCATAAGGCATGGGAAACCAGGGTGCCAAGAAACCATATCTAGTGGTGAGGATGAACATACTAGGTATGTTACTTCATCTCCTCGTGATTCTTCAAAAGAAGATGAGGGAAGTATAAAACTCACAATTCAAGACCTACTTTCTAAAGTCTCAAACCTTGAATCTAAGGTTAAGACTTTAGAGGATAGGTCTGCCACTTAGCAACTTGAGATTGACAATCTCAAGGCTCAACTAGCTAAGAAACAGATTGAGAGATCTGTTAGGCATGTACCCATTAGGGTCTCATTGACCTCTTCCTATAGCTATCTAGTTCTCAAGATGATGCTACCAAAAAGGGGGAGAGTGTTCAAAGGCAAACACATGTGGAACCACAGGGTCAAGCTTTAACATCTCTAGCTTTAAGATACCTTGCTCATCATGCAACAATTATTCCTCAGCTTCTTCCAATTATTCTTCAAATGGATCAAAAGATGCTCCAAGATCTAAATAGGTTCTTCTCCAAGTTCTTGCTTGGATCTTCGATTATTCTTCCAATTATTCCTAAGCCTCTTCCAAGCCCTGATGTAGTTGTGGCATATTTTGGAGCTGAAGAGCTTCAGGGGTTGAATGCACCTTCTACCGATGTCAAAGAAGTTGATCAACCTTAGGTCTACATGGAACCTAAGATTAATTTTGAAGGGGAAATGGAAACTGATGGCCAAGTAACTAAAATAGTTGGGACAGAGAGTGCATTGCCATAGACTTCCAAAGCAGAAATCAAAGCCTGGGAAGAACAATTTCAATCTTCTTAAGCTGAGATGGAAGCTATGGAAGGGCTATTTTCCATATCCGGGGATTTGGTTATCATAGATACAATTCTAGAACTAGCATCTGAGGTGAACTGTGAGGATTTTCTTAGCCAACCTCTCACTCAAACAACTTCACTACAACAAGCTCCAACCACCATCTCTCAACAGGAACTTCCATCCAAGAACCCCCACAGTCTAGCACTTCTGAAGATGTCAAAGGAAAGAGGAAGATGACTGCAAAAGATCTTCAGGAGGAAGAAAGGTTAGAGAATATTTAAAGGAAAGGTAGTCTTCGAACTGGGAAATTGTTAGCTGCAAGCAGCAAAGCAGCTGCAGCCAACCAGGAGGCTATCAACAATTGAAGAAGGGTGGAAATCATTGACAGGCTTGTCATGCTTGGAGTTGTTAGTTAAGAAGTGCTACTGCTACCATTAAAGGAGTTGATTGAGTTTGAGAAGGAAACCTTGCTGTAAATTGAACAAAGAGAAGAGGCAGCAAGGTTGGACTTAGAGGAAGAGAGGGAGAAAAAGGAAAAACAGGCTAACTTGCAGCTAAGGAGGGAAAGGATAACTTTCCTGATCTCCAGAGGTTTCTCTCCGAAGATTTGTCTCCATATAATAATGATACGATCTTATGGCTCTTCAACAAAGAGCAAGATCAAATGGAAAAGGAGGGAAAGAAAGCTGCAAAGGAGAAACTGAGGGTGAAGAAGAAGAAGAAGAAGAAGAAAGAAGAAGAAGTTGGACTCGCTGCTGCTAGGAAGATAGGTGATAAGGCCTGGATGAAGGAATATCTCCGGGCTCATGGCTTCTCTGGCAGGCAGGTGGGTCCCATGTTTGAGAAGACCTTGCAACGACATGTCAGTGACATCAAGGCTGACATTCACTCGGGGAAAAGGAAGGAGATGTATAGAAGGGGACAGGGAATGATCCTCAAACCAACACCTCAATCCCAACCACAACCTAAACCAACCCCTTTCCCATTTCCCATTAAAACTGAACCCACCTCTGAACCATACACCACTAAACCTATACCTGCACCATCGCCACAACCACCTCTACTACCCAACCTCAAATCCAAAAAACTTCTCAGAACCCAAACACCACTGCCTACCCAACAACCACTAAAACCATCCCCTCGGCCTTCCAAACATCTCTCCTTAGAGGAGTTTAAGGAGATCAAGATGAAGCTCATCAAGTGTACAACTTTGAGCGACATCTCTTGTGAGGAGGAGTCTATCAAATTGACTTATGTTGATAGCTCCTCATGTTTTCTCACAAGAGATCAATTCCTTGATCTTTCTAGAGGAACACTGGACCAAGATGCTAAACTCCTTGGCCTCAACATTGATTCCCTAAATGATAAAGATAAGAAACTAAGAAGAAGGCTGGTGACTCTACTGGATTCCAAGAAGGGGATAGAGTGCCAATAAACCCCCTTGTGCCAAGAAAGAAGATCATCTAGTAGAGGTTCGAAGACTCTTCTCCTAACTTTGTTGTTAAGAGAGAGAATGGAGAGATAAATAGGCTCAATGCCTTATCTCTGCTACACTTAAGCAAATTTGATATTGCTAAGTTAGCAGAGAAGCCATTCTCCAACTCCTCCAACTCCAAGATAGTTGCACACATCAGGAGTCATCTAAGCAGCCTTCATCTGGTAGAGCTGATTGCAAGGACTAAGATTGAAGAGAAGCTGAAACTGAGAGAGGAGGAGGAAAGGAAAGGATCAACAACCAAAGGCAAAGCCTTTCTTCAAATGGTTGAAGGTCCCAACCTTGAATCCATAGTTAGATAGGAGTATGACTATAACTCCCGTCAACTAACTCTCTTCAAGGGGGGCGCAACTTTAACATCCGCCCATTTTCAAACTAGAAACCCGAACCTGTTTGAGTCAATCTTGTAAATCAAATTCATTATTTATTCATTTTATATATTTTTTATGTTTCAAATATAATAAATTTGTTACTTAATCAATTTAATTTAATCTTATAGTTTATAAAATAAATTTTATAAATTTTGAAAGGTTATTAATATTTATAAGATTTAAAATATTCAATCAAATAAATAATTAAATTACAAATGTTTGTAGAGAATATATGAAGAGGTTGATGGAACCCAAACATCCAAAGTCTATCATGCATACTGCACAAGTGCATTGAAGAAGAATGCTTAGGAAGATTTACACTTACAACAGAAAATACTCTAAGTTAAAATCTTCCAAATCCAAGACCAATATCTTCCGAAGCCAAAGATGAAGTATTCCGAAGCTTCAGAGACAAAGTCTTCCGAAGCCTCAACTCCTGAAGACAGATTTCTTCCAAAGACTATTAATGCTTTATCTGATATACTTTTCCATAAAGCTGGACACCTTTCCTCTACATCTTTGTAAAGTCATCAACTTGCATGAGTTGGTGAAAAGGTCTATGTTTTTGGTAACTGTACATTGAGGTCTTGAGTCTGTAACTTTCTACTTCATGTACTTTATCCTTTTTGTAATAGATAAGGATGTGAGCTATGGCATGTCATAGTCACTAGTCAAAAGACAATCTGCCTTTTGACTCTACAATTGATTTTGTTTGTGTCTAGTCAATT
>BJCM01228163.1:0-12004 GCA_018326385.1 Flaveria bidentis
ATAACATGGTCATATATGCGTGTATTAATAAATAATATAAATAGATATAACATTAAACCATTATAAACTGGTCAAGTTAATATACATTAAACACTTTATTAATGAAATATTAAACATAATAAACACAATCAACCATTAGCATTTCATTAAATATCACATCATTACACATGTGTAAGACATATTACATTTAGATCCGGATCTAGGTACATATATGTATCAACAGCTTGTCAGGCCCATAGATCTATGACGTCGCCAGGCTAGCAATACTTAATGATTGTACATATATTCGACATTACATGGTAGCTACAAAGTTCAACTAACCACAACATACAAGTAAATTGCCATAAGTTTACAAGAATCAAACGTTTACAAATGCAAGGGTTATAAAGTAACATGTTTCACCCCAAAGTGTGAAAATAGGAAAAAGGGGTATAGAAATACTCACCTTGGCAAATAAGTATAGAAAAGATGATTAATAAGAAATAATAAGCGTCGTTCCAATGTAATCCGTCACAAGAACCTATGCATATACATTTACAAGATTTAAAGTTTACTTATAATGAATTTAACGAATCAATGAGGACTAGGGTTCTAAGTCGAATTTGGGGCTTATCAAATAATTATATTTAAACAAATGGAATAAATTTATATTTTTTTAAAAATATATATTTATATTTTATTCAAAGTTGTGAAAAGAAACAATTATAATAATTTAAAAGGTTATATATAAAGTTTAAATAAATTTTTATAACTAAAAATTTATTACTATATAAACAAAATTATTTGAAAAGTGATATTTGAACCAAATATAATTTAATAATTATTATTTTCAATCTATTTTATTAAAAATTATTCAAACAAACTTTGTTAAAATGTCTTATCAATAAAAATGTTTTTATTTAAACTTAGAAAAAATATAAAAAATCTTTGGTGGTTTAAAATAATATTTGAGGTTTATAAAAGCAATTTTTATAATTATTATAATTTTCTCATAATTAATTTATGGCCAAAAAGACTTCAAAAAAATTACATGAGGAAGCCCGGGTTCGAACCCCGGACCTCATGCATGTAGGAACAAAGACTTAACTAGTGAACCAAGCCGCGTTAGGTAACCATTTCTAGATTATAAAACACAATCAATAAAATTTCCTCCAAATCCTATGAACCCTAGTTTGATCTTGATCCAAATCAAACACCAAATCGAATACGTTTACTGAAATTGACATGGGGCTTTGATTCCCCATGTATTTCGAGTATATAGATATGTTTAATTACCCGGTATTGATTTGATTTCGATGACACGACTCGAAGAACAACCATGACCAACGTAGCACTGGTTTGATGTTCAAACGACGATGATAATCAAATTCGTTGTCCAGAAAGTTTCTAATGATATTAAGGATAAAGAGCCCTCTGTTAATTTCAGAATATGAAGCCCAAAAGATGGTGTTCGAGTGACTGCAGATTCGCGAAGAGGATGATGACAGAATTTGATGATTTAGTTTGATTTAGGTGCAATTGAAGTTTGGGTTTGATTAGAGGTAGATAGGCATTCGATCTGGTTGATTTAATTCGATTATTATTAGCCTTAAACGTTCGAACAGCTCTTTGCGTTTAATGGCTTCGGTTACTCGATGATTCGAGTAATAACCGATTATTAAACCCAATTAAACCATGAATTTAAGTTCGAAACATGTAAATGAAACATTTTGGGTCGGTTTTTGGGGTTAAAATGGTCGGATTTCGCCGGAAAAACGGGGAGAGAGAGGAGGGGATTGGTTTGGGTTTTTAATAAATTACACAAATGGCCCTTGTAGTTTGGTTGTTATTATTTTATGCTTTAAACTTTCTTTTAAAGTTTATAAATGGACAAAAATAACCCTATAACTTTTAAGTTTCAAACCTTTTTAAGTTTTATAATTTTTATAAATTGTTATTATTATTAATAATAGTAATATTATTATCATTATAATTATTCTTAGTTATTATTATTATTTTTATAATTTTGCTATTATTAATATTATCATTATTATTATTATTATTATTATTATTATTATTATTATTATTATTATTATGATAATTATCATTATAAGCTTTTAAGTTGAAGACAAATTAAAGCCATATGCAAAGGTAACCCATGAGTTTCATATTAGGCAACAATGGTCCTTACAAAAATTATAACGACGTTAATTTTTAATTAACCAAAAATACAAGATGTTACAAAAGTCTCTGCTCTTCCGAAGCTTCAACACTTAGAAGAAATGAAGACTACAACTTCCGAAGTATGAAGTCCCAAGGAAGCCTCGGAAGAAGTATCCACTTCCGAAGTATAAGTGGCTTTGGAAGAACAAGTTCTTCTTAAGCCAGTTAACCTTCGGAAGTAGATACTATGAACCAGTAGACATAACTATGGTCCCTCTGACACTCCGCTGCAGACCTCTGATATACTATATGGTGTTTTCTATAAAACCCATGTAGTTGACCATACTTTATTCTACTGTTCACCTTTATCAGTTAGTACAGTTGCCAACTTTAGTTGGTGACAAACGATAAGTAATGGACATGTCATGACTACCATATTTTAGATAATACTTTATCTAAGATACCTTAACTTTAGCTTTGTAGTATTTGCTTTAGTATAAGGTTTCCAGCTGGTATCAAAGTATATCCGGTTGTAGGCAGTAGTATATATAGTTTCTCATTGTAACTCATGTAATATGCTTGTAAGAGTCTTGTAATAGTTTGAGTTGAGAAATAATATATACAAGTATCTTGAAAAATTATTCTCTTGTGTTTTGCTTTGATTTACTTAGTATATTATCATCAACTCTTTGAAGGATTCTACTTCATCACAAACCCGAGTGTTATTTAGTGAGTTTGAGAGAAAATATTTGTGTTGAGTACAAAAAACGAAGCTAAGAGTGTTGGGGGTGTATTGTTGAAATGCATCAAATTGACCTTAGAATATCTATTTTGATACGATTCAACTTAAAAAGAATGCATAAGGCACTTCGATTTCATCTTTTAAATTTTCAATAAATCAGTTTTATCATGACAAAGTAAAACAATCATTGTATGAAAAACTATAATGAGGCGAATCCACTATACTATAAAGATTACTAATAATAATTTTTATACTAATAATATAATTTTTCTTAAAGTCCTCGATAATTATGATGATAACATTACTATTATTAGTATAGCAATGAGAAGAATGATGAAAGTAGAGACCAGGCTAATCATAATCATCACTACATTCTATTGATTATAAGAATTTAGTTAATGACTTTCACCAAATAACAATCCTGGGTTAGATATATTCAACATGTTTATGACATGCTCTGCTTTCTAGAATTCCTCTCATTAGTAATTAGTTTTGGAATTTATTCTCTTTAGTTAAATATATAATATTTTTAATGTAACTGTACGACCCTACTTCGAGAAATAGGTGAAAATATCGGGCTCATCTATCTCTTTTCTAGTCAGGATCGCACCCACAACCCACTCATGAGGAAACCCACAAATGGAAACATCCTCTGACTCGGCCTAGATCATTTTTGCTTGAGTGAGACTCGAAACCAAAACATCTATGTTTTGAATTGTCTTGAGTACCACATCTCAATTACTTGGGTTAAGAAGCATTGGCTAGTTAATAATATATAATGAAGTTATTTTAGTAAAAACTAGTGAATTCAACCCATTGGGATCAAAACATATGTTAAAAATTTCTATTATGATCATTCATATATTCGTCTATTGATTTTCATAAATTCGTAATGACACGAAGATAAAAGTAAGTGTATTTGAAATAGCTTTGAGGAGACTAATCTTGTATTTTGAGACTTGGTAAATGTATATACCATATGCAAATACAAATTAAGAAAAAGAAATTCAATAACGTAAATAATGTAAGCGCACCGAGACGCTATTAAAATAAGCACGGTCAAAGCTTTTTTAATTTTTTATTTAAATCATCTTTTATCATTTATAAGACATGACTCTTAACCCCGTTGGTATAGAAAATGAAAAATTACCGAATGCGTCAACAGTAAAATAATTAGTCAATGGGCTTCGGTGTAAATTGGTAGAAAAAGAAACAAAAAACTTGATTAATATTCAAAGGCTTAAGTGTAATATAATATACATAAATCAAAACGTAAAATGACACAAAAGACAAAATTAAAATGTGATCGACTACATAAGAAAAATATTGTAATATTGGTAGAAAAAGATTATTAAACTTCAAAGGCTTAAGCGTAAATATCCACATAAGTCAGAGCTTAAATATAAAACGACAGAAAAAACAAAACTAAAATACGATCGACTTGAAAAATAAGAAAATGAAAAATATTGTAATAACTTTACAAGATCCTCAAACTATACTATTCTTAGTTCCAATTTGTGTGTGTATATTATTTAGCTTTTAGTTTTTTTAAAGTAAAGTTCTTAATTCTAAGTAATTTACTAGACAACCTTGAGTTTCTTTTTCTTTCTTTTGTTACATGATGCTAGAATTTTTTACTATTTGAGGAGAAACATTTTACTGTATATACATTGATATCATTAGACTACAAAACTTATAAGACATTGAACTTTATAATGAAACAATAACTTCACCTTTAGTACCAAGAAAATTATAAACCAAAGACCAAAATAAATCATATTGGTGATTAGGTATAATATGATGAATATGTTTCTGTCAAAGTGAAGTCCCTAAACACTTAGACCACAGCTTAGATTATGCAGTCTGAAACTAGAGTCAACCCTAGACTTTATATATAACATTATTTATAATATCAAATTTAAAAATTAAGAAACCAAGACTTTTAGTAGTTTTGAAAATAAATAACCAAAATGGAAACGATTAAATAATACTACTGAAAGGGTAAAAGTGTTGGTGTAAGACGTTGTTTTCAAGAGACCTCGTCATTAAATGTAAACAAAACACATACGCAAAACATACTTCTTAAACTTCAAACATTCCTTTATCGCAGCAACTTAACTTTATATATCATTACATAATCTTTTGTTTTTAAACATAACATCAAAATACTTTACTTTAAACATATATTAAGCTAGAATCTAGTTTGGAATCATGTCAGGTAGCCTTTCAATTCATGCCAAATTGTCACATTATTATGGTATCCTTAAACAGGGCTTGGCCTATCATAACATTTCATGATGGTATTAACCATTGCATCACAACATAAGATAATATATTATAGTAAAGTAAGAAATAATATAGGCGCTAGCAACAATGCCGACATATATGTATCCTAACTCTGTCATTATGGTACTTAGCTTATAAATCAACACATTATATCATTTCAATACCTCTATGGTTCAATGCTCATAAACCAACATTTCATAATTGTTATGGTTCTCTATCCATACATTGATGCTTCATAATCGTAAAGTGCCCCTATGATTCTGTACCTATAGATCAACATTTCATAATAGCCCATTTCTTACTCCTAATATGACTTGGAAATCATATTTTTGTCATTTACCTTTCTTATACGTACGTAGGCAAGACTTAATTGTTTCCTTTCTTTCTTTACTTTATCATACTTTAACCTATTAAACATTTCTTATTGTTATCACTTTAATACCATGTACTTTGGCATTCCACTTTACATATTATCATATACTATATCCTCACATTACTTAAGTGAAATCTGTTACAGGAGTGGTTAGATATGCATCAGCTACTCTAACATATAAAAACAGGCTCAAATATGGGGGTCATGTTCATATGTTAGGGTTATAGGGCAGATTGGAGAAACTATTTATTTACGGAAAACTTTCATGCAAATTTGTCCATTTATTCTCTAGCGCGAAGGTTTCATTAGATACGAAGGTTGTGGATGAGGTACGATTATGAAATAACCCTAAAAGTTTGTCCAATACATATGCATATAAGCCTTAAAACTGTAAAATATCACTCAAAATAAGGGATCTAGGATATAAGCCTTAAAATTGTAAAATATCACTCAAATAAGAGATCTATAACTCACATTTGAGATTAAGAATGAACCCTAACCAGTCACAAAGATTGATGTTTTCTCACTCCTCAACCTATGTAAAAATGAATAAAAATTCAAATTTTATCATATTCGTATTTTCTTAATCATTTGAGATGATAAAATCGAGCATAAATATCAAACTACGTAGATAATAAAAATCATACATTTATGCTTGTTCTTTCTTTTTTTCTTTAGAAATTGCAAGCTAAAAGTAAATAAAGGGGAGAGAGGAATAGAGGAGGACAACTTACATACTATTTATAGAGGGGCATTAGGGTTGCCATTTAAATAATATTCCTTTAAGTTTTCCTTGATTACAAGATTATCCCAAGACTTGCCTTAACCCATACTTTTCTTAAAAATGGGGTTAAAGATGGACTTAATGATTATCTCAATGACATCGGTGATCTTGGTGGAATGAATTATTTCGATGATAATGATTTTTGTAATATACGGTCACAAAATGAAAATTTATCACACATGTATCTATATTATTAAGCCATGTGCCATTTGAGTAGTTAGTTGTGATAGTTGGAGAAATTAGACATGTGCTAATTAAGTTAGTTGAGTTTGTTGAGTTAGTTGGTTTCTATTATATGGTTCTAGAATCTTCAAGATTCCTCCATGTATTCTTATAAATAGGGTTTCTTTATCTCTTGTTAATATAATAAAAAATACAGTTCAAAATCTTATTCATTCTCTTTATGGTATCAAAGCAGTGCTCTGTGACTCCGGTGATTCTTCCGGTAGTCTTCTTTCCTTGATTTTTCAGTGCTCTTCACATATCCTTATGACAACTTCGTCTTCAACAACAGATGTAACAATTAGTTCAAGCAATTCATTACCTAATATCGCCAATTTTTTGTCTATCAAATTGGATGATAGCAATTATCTGAATTGGAAACACCAAATTATTACAGTACTGAAGACTTTGGGGCTATTGAAGTACCTCAAATCTGATACAACAATTCCAACTTCTGGTTCCATCGAATGAGAGGCTCGGGAGAAGAACGATGATTATGTTCAAGCTCTACTTACTGCTACTTTATCTTCTTCCATCTTACATCTAGCAAGAATATCAAAATTAGCATCATCACTGTGGAAAGCGATTGAAGACTCTTTTGTGCAAACTGTTTTCGCAAAACAATCACAGTTACGCATACAATTTCATCTGCTTAAGCAAAATACAAAATCGATTGTTAAATTTCTTAATGAAGCCAAAGAAATTGTTGATTCTCTGAATGCTATTGGTGATCCTATCTCTCATGATCTCCTTGTATTACAAATCCTACAAGGTTTAATTGTTGATTGTAAGAATTTTGTGATGAATGTTGAGAATCAAGACACAACACTCACCTTCTCTCAACTTCGATCCAAACTACTTGTCTATGAAGCAAGACTCAAACAACGGCAGTCTTCGAATCCACTGGTTCTCGCTGCTATGACTGCTATCACCAAGAATCCACCACATATGGACTCATCAAACACGGTTTCTTGTCAGGTCTGCTCTAAATTTGGCCACCGAGCTTCGACTTGCTACTTTCGTTATTCTCCAAATGATGGTTCTCAAAGCAATAGCAGTGAAGGTTCATCTTGGCGCGGTGGAAATCGATCTCGCGATGGTCGATCTGGTGGTGGTCGCGGCGGTCAAAGATGGCCATCGCAGCAACCATCTCGGTTTGTTGCTCATCTTGCAGCTTTTACTCCCGGTGATAGAGGCGGTGGAGTACATAGTGGGTACAATGCTGGTTTATTGGGCTCTTCTCCTTATATGGATACTGGTGGGCCTTTTGCTCTTAGTGGACCTTTTACACAATCACTACATGTAAATAGTGGGCTCTTCTCCTTTGGCCCAACATCACAACAGCCCACAACCTCTTCTACTTCAGCTTTTGGCTCTGGCTTTAGGCCTGGTCACTTTTAGAATTGGGCCTCCACATCCACTACACCACACTATGGGCTTCATGCTGATTTTTCACGTACTTATCAAAATGTTGAATCATGGATTCCCGAATCTGGTGCAACTGCCTATATGACTTCTGATCCCTCTATTGTTTTTGGTACTATTCCTTATACGGGATCTGAGCGAGTTGTTGTCGGTGATGGTACCTCTCTTTCTATCTCTCATATTGGTTATTCCTATCTTCAATTGTCTAGTTGCATTTTATTACTTCGTCATGTTCTTGTAGTTCCTGGAATTACAAAGAACTTACTTTCAATCACACAGCTTGTGATTGATTATCTTATATCGGTTTTGTTCTCACATTTTGGTTTGTCTATACAGACATTCACAGGGCAGCTCCTCCACCACATGCGAGCTAGTCCACACCAGCTATACTCTCTCACTGCCACTTTCTTTACATCTCGAGAGCTTTGGCATTCCAGACTGGTCCATCCTTCTAATCCTGTGTTGTCTAGGCTTTCCTTTTTACCCTTCTCACGAGCTTCGTTAAATAAACCATGTAACTCATATAGCATTTCAAAATCTAGTCATTTACCATTTTATTCAAATGTATCTCATTCTATTGTTCCATTATATGTGATTCATTGTGATATATGGGGGCCATCTCCTGTTCTGTCACGTTCTGGTTATCGTTATTTCATTACATTCATAGATGACTTCAGTCGTTTTACATGGATGTATCCTATGACTAAGCTGTCACAAGCGCTTGATTGCTTTTGTCATTTTTGATCTATGGTCGAAAATTTATGTTCATGCACTATCAAACATCTTCAATGTGATGGTGCTCCTGAAGTCGTTCATGGTGATATGGCTTGTTATCTTTCTGAGCTTGGTATTTTATATCGGATCTCTTGTCCATATACACCCCAACAAAATGGGGTGGCTGAACGTAAGAATAGACATTTATTTAAGGTTGCTCGTGCCTTATTGTTTCATGCAAATCTACTAAAGAAATTTTGGTATGATGCTTATGCTACTGCTTCCTTTCTTATCAATCGTCTTCTTACGCCGGTCCTTCATCACTCAACTCCTTATGAAGTTTTATTTCATGTTCGTCCTGATTATTCCATTCTTCGAACCTTTGGGTGTTTGTGTTATCCATATCTTGGTGATACTCGTCCGGATAAACTCTCTCCCAAATCTACTCCTTGTATTTTTCTTGGCTATGCTCCTAGTCACAGCGGTTATCTTTGTTATGACCCTGGAACTTCTCGCACTTACTTCTCGACATGTGATTTTTCATGAGACTGTATTTGATATTCCAGGCAACCCTTCTTTGTCTCTACTTCATCTACTTCCATATCTCTCCCTGGTTTCTTCATTCCTCCTCCCTCTCCTCCTCCTCCTCCTCCTCCTGCTTCTCATTCCTCTCATCCCATGATCACTCATTCTCATGATCACACTCGCCAGCCTAGACAGTTTCCTAATCTTGTTCTTTTTCATGTCACTACAGCTCCTTCCTCTGAGCCTGCTACCTTCTCTCAAGCTCAACGTTATTCTGCTTGGTCGGATGCTATTGCGTACTGAGATTGGTGCTCTACATTCCAACCATACTTGGGATCTTGTTCCTTTAGCTACTTCTGCCAATGTTGTTGGTTGCAAGTGGGTCTATCGGATCAAGCATCATCCGGATGGGTCGGTGAGTCGGTATAAAGCTCGCCTTGTTGCCAAGGGCGTTCATCAGACTGAGGGGGTTGACTATACTTAGACTTTTAGTCCTGTAGTCAAACCAACTACCATCCGTCTCGTTTTATCTGCTGCCTTTTCTCGAGGATGGCCCATCCGACAAGATGTTAACAATGCCTTTCTCCATGGTGATCTTTCTGAGACAGTTTACATGTCTCAACCTCCTGGTTTTGTTGATTCCACTTGTCCACATCATGTTTGTCTTCTTCGCAAGGCTCTATATGGCCTTAAGCAAGTTCCCCGAGCTTGGTTTTCCAAGTTCTCTACTGCTCTTCTATCTACTGGTTTCTCTCAGTGTCTCTCAGATACTTCTTTATTTGTTTATCATCATGATGCTTGTACCTGTTATGTATTGGTATATGTTGATGATATTGTTATCACTGGAAGTTCATCTGAGTTTGTTACCTCTTTGATTACGTGGTTACATTCTCAGTTTGCTCTCAAGGACTTAGGATCTTTATCCTATTTCCTAGGTATTCAGGCTACCTTTACAGATGATTGTCTTCATCTATGTCAGCAGCGTTACTTGCTTGATCTGCTACAGCGTACGGGACTTATACAGTGTCGTCCTTTGACTACACCTGTTGCATCTGGTCGACAGTTGTCTCGGCATACAAGGACTCCTTTGGATGATCCCTCTTTATATCGCAGCACTGTTGGTGCTTTGCAGTATCTTGTCTTGACTCACCCAGATATTCCTATGCGGTTAGTAAGGTGTCTAAGTTCTTACAAACACCTACTGATCGACATTGGGTTGCAGTCAAGCGCATCTTACGGTATCTACGGGGTACCATTTCTCATGGTCTGACTATTCGTCGCTCCTCTATTTTTGCAGTTCATGGTTACTCTGATGCAGACTGGGCTGGATGTCCAGATCATCGTTGCTCGACTACCGGCTATTGTGTGTTTCTTAGGCCTAATCTTGTCAGTTGGAGTTCCAAGAAGCAACATACTGTTGCTCGTTCTAGTATTGAGGCTGAGTATCGTGCTCTTGCTCAGACTGCTGCAGAGGTTCGATGGATATTATCTTTGTTACGCGAGTTACACATTCCACTGCCTTCACCTCCGACCTTGTGATGTGACAACATTAGTGCTACTTACCTCGCAGTCAATCCTATATTTCATCAGCGTACGAAGCATATTGAGATTGATCTGCACTTTATTCGATACATGGTCGTATCCCAGACACTTTGTGTTAAATATGTTCCTACTACTTCTCAACCGGCTGATTTGTTGACCAAAGGCTTATCAACTTCTCGTTTTAATGCCTTGCGTTTCAAGCTTCACGTGACTACTCCCTCTTCAGCTTGAGGGGGCATATTAAGCCATGTGCTATTTGAGTATTTAGTTGTGATAGTTGGAGAAATTAGACATATGCTAACTGAGTTAGTTGAGTTTGTTGAGTTAGTTGGTTTCTGTTATATGGTTCTAGAATCTTCAAGATTCCTCCATGTATTCTTATAAATAGGACCTCTCTATCTCTTGTTAATATAACAGAAAATACAGTTCAAAATCTTATTCATTCTCTTTATATATGTTGCATCTAGTCTATGAATTGAGTGTTCGAACTGTTAAACTTATAGTTAAAATCTTTTTAATTTTTAATTTATAACACTTTTGGAAATCAGTCCTTACACGTATTGAAGAACGCTTGTAAAACCATTTGTAACTAGGCATAATTGGTTTGAATAAGTGGTCTCGAAACAATAATATTCCCACCTTTATAGACGCCGAAAACATGTCACATAAGTTTCTAATTGTTGCTCCTTATATTGAAGTTGCAAGTAATGACGTGATTGAATCACAAGCCTGATGATTTAACTTCCAATAAAACTTGTTGTTCGAGTATTAATACTCGGTTAAATATGTTCAAACATCCATCTTGGGTTATCTTATTAGGGTGGAAAGAACCTAGTTCTTATGGATGAAGACAATCTAACGGCACATGTTTACACATTACGTAACTATCAGGAGTGTCATGAAGCCACTTGAGAGTTATTTTAAGATCGTAAACACACTAACACTTAATAAGAAAAGAAAAAGAAATATATAATAAGACTTATTTGCTAAGTGGCTCAAAATTCATGCAACTATCATGCATGTTACACGCCCCAGCGGACAACATACAATGTGAGGTACACTACAAGATTTTTGATAGGTGCCATTTGTCGTCGCCATAGCCTACCGCGACGACATGTCGTCGCGATAGTGGTAGTAGCTGTAGTTTCATCGCAATAGGTCAAAAAAAGTCGTCGGCGTAGACATTGTCGCCATTGTCACCTATCGCGACGACATGTCGTCGCGATAGGCTTGTCGCTATTAATTTTTT
>BJCM01228164.1:0-12375 GCA_018326385.1 Flaveria bidentis
TGATGATATCATATTTGGTTCTTCAAATGACCAAATGTGTAAAGACTTTGAGAGCATTATGAAGAAGAATTTTGAGATGAGTTCCATAGGAAAAATGGACTTTTTCCTTTGAATTCAGGTGAAGTAGATGAAGGAAGGGCTCTTTATCAATAAATCTAAGTATGTCTCTGATATTTTGGAAAGAGTTGATATGAAGTATTGTAAGCCAGCCATGACACGTATACCCAGAAACCATGACCTTTGTCCTGACTCTAAGGGGGAGGATACTGATCAACATTAGTATAGGGCAATCATTGGTTCTCTGATGTATCTCACAACAAGTACACCTGATATCATTTTTTCAACATGCATCTGTGCGAGATATCAGGCTGCTCCAATTGTGTCTCACCTAGTTGCTGCCAAGAGAATTCTTAGATACCTCAAAGGACCACCTAAATTAGGTATTTGGTATCCTAGGAATAGCAACTTCAATCTCTATGGCTACTCAGATAGTGACTATGGTGGCTGCAACATCAACAAGAAATCCACATTAGGAGGATGTCAAATTCTTGGTGGAAGGATCATCTCATGGCAATACAAGAAGCAATCCTGTGTCTCTACATCTACTACTGAAGCTGAATACATTGCTTCTGCAAGTTGCTGTGCTTAGCTGCTCTGGATTCAAAACCAGATGTTAGACTATGGATTCAACTTTATGAGCACTCCTATTACATTGACAACAACAGTGCTATCTCTATTACTGAAAATCATGTGAAGCACTCAAAGACAAAGTACATTGATATCAAGTATCATTTCATTAGCTATTTTCATGAGAAAAACTTGATAAAACTAATCAAAGTTGATTCAAATGAACAATATGCTAATTTTTTCACTAAAGCTTTTGATGAACAAAGAAAAAATGTCTCATTACAGCTATTGGGATGATAAACATTGATTATTCTATCTCACTTGAATACTTTTTTTAAAATGTGTAATGTTTTTTTCATAACAATCTAAGCCATGTTACATGAGGTTAACTTTTTTTATCTATGGGTTTTTCCGAAGAGAAATTATCCTTCCGAAGATTCTTTTCATATGTTCTGAAGATAAATTTCTCCAACGGAAATATTCTTCTCGGATGAGTTTTTAGTCTCAAAAGAAGCGATTGATTGCGTATCAGATCTACTTCCGAAGCATATAAAACTCTCCATTTGGAAGGCACATTCTACTATTTGAAGTAAGAAATTTACATTTGAAAGTAAAATTGGCTTCGGAAGAAGATTACCCTTAGAACTCCTTCATGCTCAGAAGAAAACCTTACTGTGTAATGGAAATCTTTGGCCCCCATATAGTAAAAAATAAAGATTTTATTAATGATGTCGGAATCTTTTAAATGGTTTTTAACCTTACCGCCATTTCCACATCTCACCCCAAACCATCTTTTCACCTTATCCAAATCCCCAAAACCACCATTCCACCCAATTAAATAATCCCGACTCTTCACTTTAATCTTTTTACCAAATTTACTGTCCAAAGCTCCCTTCACCCAAAATTCCCCTTACTCAAACTTGTTTCATCGTCTTCTTTCTTACAATGGAACTCAACCCTCAACACAACCAAGTCGCACTCCTTTACTCTACCAAGGATGCTGACTTATCAGAAATCATCTCCTTTTTTCCCAATCTACCTACTTTAGTGCTTTGATTGTTAAGCCCACCATTTACTTGAATCACATGGAAGAATTATAAGGTAACAATCACATAGTACTCCTAAACGGAGTTAGGGTTATTCGGACGAGCATTTCTTGGCAGGAGTTGGTCATTACTGAAAAAGTCATTGAGGAGCATTTGGAGCTTCATAAAGAATGCACTCCAACTAAGTTCCCCAAATCAGACCTTGATGATACATATCTCCAAATGGGATATGGTGGAGATGTGAGTTGGTCTACAATGAACAAGTTCAATTTCTCCTATATCTGGAAGTTCCTACTTCACATTGTTCTTCATTATTTGTCCAACAAATATGGGGGATGGGATCAATTTCCATATGAACTGGGCTACCTAGTTCATGGAATGGTGAAGAGCCTCTGCTTCAACTACTCAAGGTTTTTACCGACTAACCTTATGGGAAATTTTCAAAAAGACACATTCTTTATGTATCCTATATTCATCCAGCACATAATCAACTATGATTTGGACCAGAGTAAGCTTGTTTGTGCAGCTACTCTGCTTGTCCCTCAAATGAGGCCGACCATCTTAAAAATCTTGAAGAGAGTGTCCACCAATTTCACTGGAAGACACACTGCACTTCTTCTTGGTATGATTGAGCCAATAGCTCCTTGTGACATCCCTGTTCACCCCATAGGTGATGAACCCACACCCGCAACTACCCTTACTATGCTAGATCTTCCTGCTCACCCATAAAACACACATGTCAAAGACGCAAACGAACCCCTACTCAGTTTACTCCGATTGAGCAAGCACCTCCTCTTCAAACAAGAAAGACTAGAGTGGAAACATTGGCTACCACTCAGTCAAAGGTCTCACCATCCCTCTCATCTGACCTCAATATGGAATTTGAGTCTACTTATTCTCAATTCCCTGAGCCGCAAACACAGGCCACAAGCCCTCAGGATGAGTCCGAACACTCTCCTGTGAAGCCAAAAATGGACAGCCCCACCAAAGGCTCAATGCCAATAGACATTGACCAACGTCCCAGGTTAGTAGGGTTCACTTCCCTATCTTTTACTGACCTTTTAATTAGAGATGATGAGGAGATTACGTCTCTTCATGGCAATGAAGTTGATCCACAACACCCTTTATTGGATCAACAAAGCCAAGAGGTACCTCTTGTCTCTAGCCCATATTACTTCAAACAAATTGAGGTGAGTCCCACGGATATGGAGGGGACTCATGTATATTTAACTGTTACTACTAGATCCTCAGGCTAGTAGTATCATCTCTGAGAATGAATCAATTACAATCATGCCTTTTGATGACTCTGATAGAGACATCCTGAGGCAAGGGAAACCAGGGTGCTAAGAAACCACATCTGGTGGTGAGGGTGAACCTACAAGGTATGTTACCTCATCTCCCCATGATTCTTCAAAAGCAGATGAGGGTAGTATGCAACTCATCATTCAAGGCATACTTTCTAAAGTCTCAAACCTTGAATCAAAGGTTAAGACTTTAGAGAATAGGTCTGCCACTCAGCAACTTGAGATGTGTCAGACACGTACCTATTCAGGTCTCATTAACCTCTTCCTCTAGCTCATCTAGCTCTCAATATGATGCTACCAAAAAGGGGGAGAATGTTTTGAGACAAACAACAAAAGAAGCATATAGCAAAGCTTTAACTTCTCTATTTTCTAGATACTCGACTCCTACAACAACAGTCTTTCTTGAGACTCCTCAAGTTGTCCTGCAAATGGACCCAAGGATGCTCAGAGATCTTAACATGATTTAGATCAGCCTAGCCCTGATACGATATGATATACTTTGGAGCTGAAGAGCTCTTGAGGCTAAGTGCACCTTCTACCATTATTGAAGAAGGTCCATATAAGGCCCAAATAGAACCTGAGATTCATTTTAACGGGGAAATGAGGACCGATGGCCCAATAACCGAAATAGTTGGGACATATAGTGCATTCCCTCAGACTTCCAAAGCTGAAGTCAAAGCCTCAAAAGAAAATTTTCAATCTTCCGATGCTGATATGGAAGTTGCGGAAAGCTTGTTCTCCTTGTTCGAGGATCTAATCATCACATATGCAATTCTAGAGTTGGCATCTGAGGTGAATAGTGAGGACTTTCTCAACCAACCCCTACTCAAACAACTTCATTATATCCATCCACCATGTCTCAACCTGAACCCTCCATCCAAGAACCACCAATGTCAAGCACTTACATGGATGTTAAAGGCAAATAGAAGATGACTGCAAGAGCATTTCAGGAGGAGGAGAGGATTGAGAAACTTAATAGAAAAGGTAGACTCCCAATAAGGAAGTTGCTAGTTGCCAGCTCCAAAGCAGCTGCAGCCAACCAGGAGGCAGTTAACAACTAGAAAAGGGTGGAGATCATTGACAAGCTCATCTAGCTTGGAGTTGTCACTGAAGATATACTCCTGCTACCACTATAGGAGTTAGTAGAGATAGAAAAGACAACCATGCTGTTGATTGAGAGAAAGGATGAAGCAACAAGGTTGGCCTTAGAAGAGGAAAGAGAAAGGAAGAAAAGGGAAGCTGATCAGCAGCTTAGGAAGGAAAGGGTAACTTTCCAAACTTCTTGGGGTTTCTATCTTCAAGAACCATCTACATACAACAATGACATAATCCTATGGATCTTCAACAAAGAGCAAGATCAACTGGAGAAAGAGAGGAAGAAAGCTGCAAAAGAGAAGATGAGGGAGAAGAAGAGAAAGGAAAAAGAAGCTGGGGTCATTGCTGCCAAGAAGATAGGTGAGAAGGCCTGGATGAAGGATTATCTCCGGGCTCATGGCTACTCTGGCTGGCTAGTGGGACCCATGTCTGAAAAGAGACTAGCAACATGTTAGTGACATCAAGGCTAACATTCACTTGGGAAAAAGGAAAAGGATATATAGAAGGGGACAGGGGATGATCTTCAAACCAACAACTCAACCCCAACCTCAACTTGAACCTTTCTCATTTCCTTTGCATATCAAAACCAAACCCACTTTAGAACCATACACCCCTGAACCCACACTAACAATCATACATACCTCATCACCACAACCACCTCAACTAATTACCCTTCAACTTAACACAGTACCTAGAACCAAAACACCACTACCTACCCAATAATCATCCAGACCATCCCCTCAGCCTTCTAAGCATATGTTATTACAGGAGTTTAAGGAGATCAAGATGAAGCTTATTAGATGCACAACCTTGAGCGATGACTCTTGTGAGGAGGATTCTGTCAAGCTAACTTTTGTTAATGAATCCCCATGTTCCCTCACAAGAGATCAATTCCATGATCTGCCATGAGGAACATTGGACCAGACTATCAAACTTCTTGGGCTCAACTTAGATTCACTCAATGATTAAGAGAAGAATCTAAGGAGGCTGGTGACTCTGCTGGATACCAAGAAAGGGGACAAAGTACATAACAAACCCCTTGTGCCAAGAAAGAAGATTGTCTAGTGGAGGTTTGAAGACTCTTCTCATAACTTTGTTGTTGAGAGAGAGAATGGTGAGCCAAACATACCTAAGGCCTCATCTCTGCTACACTTGAGCAGATTTGATATTGTTGAGTTAGTAGAGAAGCCATTCTCCAAACCCTCAAACTCTAAGGTAGCTACCCACATCACAAATCACTTGAGCAGCCTTAACCTTGCTGAGCTAACCGTTAGGACAAGGATTTAAGAGAAGTTAAAACTGAAATAGGAGGAGGAAAGGAAAGAATTAATAACCAAAGGCAAAGTCTTTCTCCAAATGGTTGTAGATACTAAACTTGAATCCATTGTTAGATGAGAGTATGTCTATAACTCTCGTCAACTAACTTTCTTCAAGGGGCACAACAAAGGGTGCATGTCATTAGGAGTGATAGACTGGATCTCCTATCCATTGATGACTTGCACAAACTTCTCAACACAACTTTTGAACAGATTAAAGAAATATACAAATATCTCTTGTCTCTTGTGTAGAAAGTTTTGACAAGCAAAAGTAAGTGAGGTTTTGGTAGCATCAGCCTAGGGGGAGTTTGTTGGATCTTGAAAGGCTGGTGCAACCAAAACCAAACACTTAGACTATTTTTGTACAACTTATAAAGGACTTCCAGAGCTAAGTATGGACTTCCGAAAGAAATGGAGTTGTTCCGAAGACAAAGTGTAAGATCATCTTCTGAAGCAAAAGCTCCAACTTCCGAAGAAAAAGTATTCTCTTCCAAAGTTGAAGACTTAGAGGAATTCAAAGACAATGACTTTCGAAGAAGAAGTCCTCAAGCCACGGAAGAAGTAATCTCTTCTGAAGTATAAAAGAATTTGGTAGAACTTCTTCTTCCGAAACCAATTAAACTTCAGAAGATGTTGTTATGGACTAGTGGACATAAGTATGGTTCTCTGACACTCCGCTGCAGGCCTCTAATATTGCATGGCATTTTCCTAAAAGGCCATGTAGTTGACCATACTTTATTCCAATGTTCATCTATGTTTGTAAGTACAGTTTCTAACTTTAGTTGGTGACAAAAGGTAAGTCATGGACATGTCATGACTACCATATCTTAGATAAGACATTATCTAAGAAACCTTAACTATACCTTTGTAGTATCTACTTTAGTAATAGGATTCCAGCTGGTATCAAAGTATAACTGGTTGTAGGTGATAGTATGTATAGTTTCTCATTATAATTCTTTTATTATGATTCTAAGAGTCTTGTAAACCTTGAGTTGAGAAGTAATATATACAAGTACCTTGAAAATTATTTCTTTGTGTTCTTAAGTTACTTAGTATATTATAATCAACTCTTTGATAGATTCTGCTTCATCACTATCGTGTGAGTACAAGTGAGTTTGAGAGAAAACCAAGTGTTTAGTGACATATATCAATCCTACAGTTTCCTAACTATGGCACAAATGATTGGGACACTCTAACTTTAACATAATAAATCAACTAGATAAAGGTTACTTTGTAATAGGTCTACCATAAAAGGATTTTTTCTATAGAGACTGCTCAATGCATGTCTAAAAGGAAAACAACATAAAGTGTCTCGTAAATGACTAAACTACCCCTGACCTATACATGAAAACTAGTCTAAGTCTTCTTCAACATTTCTTTTGTTCATCCGCGTTGACTAATGTGGATGTTTTGATCTTCATTAGCATTTCTTCTTTGTCTTCAGCATTAGTGTTTCGTAATCAGCATTGACAAATGCGGATGAACAAACACATGCACATTTGTTGTCAGGCATCCTCATTAGTAAATGCAGATGTACAAAACTTGTCAGCATTTCTTTTTCGACTATCCGCATTTGTTAATGTAGAAGAACAAACACTTAGGCGCATTTGTTCTATGTCTTCCGCATATACAAATGTGGTTAGCCGCACTTGTCTTATTTGCATATTCTTCATCCGTTTTAATTTTTGGACTTGTGGGATTTCCAACAAAACAACCATCAACTCACCACTTGAATTGGCATGTATGATCCTTTTAGGGTCAACCAATACTCCCCCTAAGGATTATACAGCCAATGTTCTTCAAGGGTTAGATGGTGGTTGTGGTTGGGAAGATTCTACTAGGTCTTCTATAGGAATAAGAGATTCTGCTTGAGATGGACCAAAATGGCCTTTATCATGTTGACAAAGTCATTAGCATCAAACTTCTTTTCATTGTTCAGCACATGGTTCTTCATCTGGCTCATAGTGTAGATGGCTTCTAAGGGTAGCTTCTTAAGAGAAATAGGTTCCCATATAGACATAGTAGACAACCCATCTCTATGTATCATTAAAACTCCATCTACATCTACCTCTAGCTTCATAATATTCCCCAATTGCAGAGGAGAATTCTTCTTCCTCTGTTCTCTCTTGCCAATTATTTGATCATATGCCCTTTTTAGAATCTTAATGCACTTTAAGAAGAAGTGCATGTCTTCTTCTCCTAGCTTATTAGTTATTTCTCTGAAGTGTCTGGTGTATATGTAGTAGATATAGGATTAATCTAGCAATCATAACTCATATCCATTGAACAATCTAATCTCAGCACCTTCTTCCTCCCCATCTTCTTTTTATTACCAATTCATCTCTTTTCATCATAGTAGGCATTTGATATTGGTTTTGAGATATGTGTTCCAACCACCATCTTAGTTTTTAAAGATTCAGTTGGTTTCACCTTTAGCTCAGGAAACACAAGTTCTTCTGCTGGTTTTGTTCTTTTCTACTCAAAGGGATTGATAAAGGATCTATCTTTCCTCATGCAGATAGGCTGAAGAGATTTATAGTTTTTTGTTCTTCTAAATACTCTCAGTATGTCTTCAAACTCATATCCCCAGAACATAGCCTTGTGATTAATTAGCTCTAGATTGGCTAGTTCGTTAAGATCATTGATTTCCAGAGAGTTCACAATAGCAGAGTACTCTGTGAATTGGTTATTCTACCAACATTGGTCTTTTCCCTTTTTGTAACACCCATTTATTTTTTTGAAGACTCAAACAAAAGGATAAATTGAAGAAAAAGAAAGAAAAGACATATTACCCAAATTAAGAGATAAAAAGTGTCAAAAAGACAAAATGTTTGAAAAAGTGGGTGTAAAAGGTGATGGCCGCCCATGTTGTCTACCTACACCTTTTCATTCGTATATTTCTACAGAGATAAAGTGAAGAAGAGTAGAAACTCTCGTATTTTGAAGAACAAGAGCTGAAAGATCGAATTCAAGGTAAGAATTCATATGTTTAAGATGTTCTTAACTGGTTTCATCCTCGGTTGTATGCTTATGTGTGCTTGTATGTTCGGTAGAACCCATCTTTTACATGTTTTTAACTAATTTTGTGGCTGGAAATGCATGTATGAACGATTTTATACAAATGGGTTTTATACCCGTATGTATGTATGTGTGTATGTTGCGGGTGGAATCTGATTTTGGGCTATGTATGTGTTTGATGTTGTTATGGTTATATTTCTATGGCTTAGAATGTAAGATTTAAGCTTAGAACATGTTAGATGGTGTTTGGGGACCGAATTATGATGTTAAGGGTGTCCTAGGCTGCTCATGCACCAAATAATAGCTCATACGCCCAACCATAAATAACTGCTTAAGTGTTCCTAATGCGGATGAGTAAGAGTCAAAGCGGATGAGTAAGAGTCAATGCGGATGAGTAAGAGGAAATGCGGATGAGTAAGAGGAAATGAAGATGAGTAAGAGAAAATGTGGTTAAGTAAGAGGAAATTCGGATGAGTAAGAGGAAATGTGGATGAGTAAGAGGAAATGCGGATGAGTAAGAGGATTTGCAGATGAGTAAGAGGAAATGCGGATGAGTAAGAAATGCATATGAAAGTTATGCGACTAGAGGAAATGCGGATAAAAGTTGCGTGACTGGAGGAAATGCGGATGAACAATAAGAAATGCGGATGAACAATAAGAAATGCGGATGAACAATAAGAAATGTGGATGAACAATAAGAAATGCGGATGAACAATAAGAAATGCTGATGAACAATAAGAAATGCTGATGAGCAAGAGGAAATGCAGATGAAGATTTAGTTTATTTTTCTGTATTTCGGGGGAAAATGCAGATGTAGATTTTGACATGGGAGGTTTTCGGGGGTTCATGTAAGTTGACTTTTGAGGTAATAGATGATGTGATGGGCATGAATGATGTGATGTTACATATGATGTTATGCATGATGGTATGTGTGATGTATGTTATGTATGCATACTGATATGTATGATAATTTGCATGATTATGTTAATGTTCCTGTTATGTATGATTGTCTTCCCGTGGCTTTACTTTGTATGTTAATGAATAAATGAATTGAATGTATTATATAACGTAAAGTGCAAGATAATGAAAAGAGGAACATGATAATAGAGTGCATGCATTAATGAAAGAGAAAGTATAGAAAGGCTTGCAAGCAATATGTACGGAGGTGCATGACTCTAAAATGTTGTAAGCTCAACTGCGTATGGTGTAGCTAACCCTTAAGAATACATGCAGGTATTCCAGTCTTTGTGACTGATCAATGATTTGGTACATGGTTTATAGTGGTTACTCACCTCGGTGCTGGTGACAGGCTATGTGCGGTATGGAAGACATTTATGATCTTCGGCCCAGTACCCGAATTATGCATATTGTTTGTGGTGTAGTATACAGTTGGGATCTTTGTCGCTTACCCTGGTGCTGGTGCCAGGCTATGTGCGGTATGGAAGTCAATTATGAACTTCGGCCCAGTAGCTAATTTGTTTGGGGCATAGTTGATGACACTAATCTAGATAGTGATAAAGAAAGAAAGATTTAAAGAAAGAATGTGATGAACAATAAAGGAAGATAATAATGATATTATCTATGTGTATGTATAGTGCATGATCACGTATGATTGTAAAGAATGGTTTTAAACAAAAGATAAAGTATGTTTTATTATAAAACTAGAACTAACTCAGCAACACTGACTTTTTTGCTTTTTCGAATTGGGAGGTGAGCATTGCTGAGGATGGCGTTGGGAAACTACTTGGCATTTTGGATGGCACTCTTTTGTTAATGTTTTTGCATTGTAATGCAAACAAATAAAATTGTGTAACGAATGTTGTATTATTTTGCAAAAGCATTTTTTATGAAAATGTTGTTTTTAATGTTTCCGCTGCAACATTTATTTCAACTTAATGTAATTATATGTTTTATGAGCGATGATTGGCCAGCTGTAAGCATTCCGGGAATGAGGCCTTACACTTTTGCCTTCTCTGATAAGTATTTCCTCCTTCTGGTATATGTTTGCACCCTTGGGCTAGAGGAGGTTTCGGCCATTTTAGTTTCTTTTGGCACTTTTTCAGCCTCTGATTATTCTTTTTCATCAACAACAACAATAGATTCTTCTCTCATTAGTTGTTCTTCATATAATTGTCTAATCATCTCTTTATGTTCATCAGTCAAAGATACAACAGACAATATTTGCATTCTCAATTTCTTCTCAATTACGACAGGAGTATGAGGAATAACTACAATGGGTTCAACAGCTAGCCTTTGATCAACAATGAAGTCCCAAAAATCATCATCAATTATGAACTCTTCTGTAGTGAAGCTATCAAGTGCTTTATCATGTCACTAAATTCTACTTCTTTAGTGTGAGTGTCATCTGGTTTCTTAGTATAAATCACCATCTCCATGCTTGATTCATCATGTCTAGATTCACTGGTTTATTCCACTTTTTCAGCCTTAGAGAATCTCATCTTTTTAGCCAAGGGGAGTCATTGCTACTTTTGCCAGATGAACTTTCAGCACTACCCTCTTCATCACTTTCTCTTTTCCTTTTCTCTTCTCTTCTCTCAACCATACCATCTTTCTCTTTTTTAGCTTCAGCTTCTCTTTTGATCATAACAAGCAGTTCTAGTTCAGATACTCTCTTGCTTAGGCTTTCTATCTGATTCTACAAGTCTTTGATAATGTCATATTGCTCTTCAATCAATCCTTCTTGTTCCTCCGTAGCAATAGTCTAGATGGCTAAAGTGTCAACATGACCACTTATTTCATCCCATGATTGTTAGAAAGCACCCTTTTATCTTTCTATCCCCTTTTCTTTCTCTTTCTTTTCAACCTCATACTTTTCTTTTAAATCTTTTATTTCCTTCTCCTTTTCATCCAACTCCCAGCAGTCTATCTTGAATGATACTAGATCTTTTGTTTAAGGCTTCTCCATCTTTGCTACTTTCTTCATTAGCTCAGAAATCAGTTCATCCTTCTCATAAGGTCTATTCACTTCTGATTCAGCAACACTATTAGAAAGAACAACCTAATAAACAGATTGCTTTGCAGGCATTTGCCTATGATGATCCTCCTCATCAGATGATGATTTAGATTCTTCTAAAGAGCTGGCAGAGTCACCAGGTTCAGTAGAAGCAAGAGATGAGTGAATAGGATATTTAGGTGAGTGATGGAGTAGTGAGGCATGAGGTGAGTGTATGGGTGATGTATGTGGAGAGATGATGGGTTGTGATTATGTTGAAGGTATAGGTGAGGGCATGAAAGGTTATGGTATAGGTGAGGGCTTGAAAGGTGAGGCTACATTAGGTTCATGAACAGATGGACTAGTGTGAAGTTCACCCCCTACATCAACCTTAGGTGACACTGTCCTCTGTCCTTCATCACATTCTACAACTTTCTCATTAGCAGTTTGTTGATCATGAGTAGCTCGTTCTTCTTCTTGAACTGATTCATCAACAAGAACCTCTTGTTCATCAACAAGTTCTTCTATATTAATATGTTGAAGTATCCAGGGCAACAAAGGAGAGTGGGTTCTACTATAAAAGTTCATGGGATCTCTCTTTTTGATGTACTTGTAAGACTTAGCATCATATTGAGGAATATCCATCACAAGACCTTCAGGTACAATGTCAAGAAATGCTTCATTAATGAGGCATTGTAAGAACCTTTGATACATTAGAAACATGTGTCTTCTTCCTTCCTTAATGTTGGAAACCAGACCATTAAACATATAGGCAAACATGTTAAATGGCCGGTTAGTGCATAAAGCACATATTGCAGATGATGTGATTACTAGAATGTAATTCCATCATGTCTTCCTCTTTGACAGGAAATGTTGGTAAAGGTGAATGAGGAAACTCCATTGTAAGCCAACTAGGGCTTTTACAATCTGCGTGCCTTCATATCCTTCGAGATAGTGTTCCTTCAACAAACTACATGGGTGTTGCCATAATCACCAAACTATAGACAATGTCTCAT
>BJCM01228167.1:0-37912 GCA_018326385.1 Flaveria bidentis
GAATCTGGTCCCAACCCCTATGCTTGTTGGATAAGCTATGGATGACCACATGTAGTAAGTACTTCCATTCCCTTTCCTGAAGGTCTTTACAGAGAAGTCCCCTTCATAGCCCATCTGCTGGAAAGAACAATAGCTTCTTTTAGAAAGGACAACTCACCTTCCTCATCATTTAGCTGTAGATGAGCATTTATGATGGCTGGAGTGATAAAGATTGTCCTCCCATGCACCGTAGCAGACAGTACCTTCTCCCCATCTAGAACAACCTCTTGACAGGTTTTCCATAAATCAAGTAAATGATCCTCATAAAGAACATGATCAATGGAAAAGGAGGTGAAGTAGTTTGACAGAGCCAAAAATTAGCAAACCTCTGAAAAGTGTGAATCTTTCTCAGAGTTTAACAGATCAACTTAATTATGTTGCTTGTGTTACTACATGGAGAAATCTGGGTCATTTCTTCGGTTAAGGTTGGACATTTTTGAGAAATCTTAAAGGTGAAGGAATGATGAACGAAGGCCGTCTCAGAGAGAAATTTGTGAATTTAGGTTTGAAAGAAAGATGAAGATAATAGAAAGAGGGGGAACTGTTGGGTTTATAAGTGAAAAGGATTTAAGACAAAGTTAATGAAAGAGGATAAACTTTGAAATCCGGATGTCGGTCCCACCTCTAAAAAAAGTTTGCTTTTTGCTCAAAAGGTAGTTTTCTTGGAATAAAAAGATCATCTAAAGGTAAATTCTCTTTGAAAGTTTTAATGAAAAAGCTTCCGAAGCCAAAATGACTTCAGAATAATTTCTTGAGAGTTTTTGAAAATTTTGATTCGAAAAAAAATTAAGACTTAGAAGTTTTATTCAATTAACAATAAAGCTTTTGAGAGTTAATTTGCTTTGGAAGAAAATTGTTCTTGAAAACATATAAGTGCCTAATAGAAAATATTATGCTTCGGAAGAGATTTTAGACATTTGTTCCGAAGGCAATTTACTTAGGCAGTTATTTGTTTTGAAGGCATAAGTTTCTTCCAAAGATAAAACTATATCTTCCAAAGGAAAAAGTCCAAAATTTTTCAAAAAATCTAAGTAAAGTTCTTCTAAAAATATTTTCATCCAGAGAAAACAAGAACTTATGAAGGTGATAGAATAGACAGCTTAGGACACACAGGTTTTAGAAATAATATGATTAAGTTTTAAGAAAAGCTACTCAAAGTTAATCATCTTAATAGCTGATATAAGATACTTGATTCTTTGTTCATCAAAAGCTTTGGTGAACACATCAGCATATTTTTCAATTGTGTTAACCTTGGCTAGTTTGATTAATCCCCTTTCAAGTTTATCTCTAATTAAATGATACCTGATATTGATGTGTTTTGTCCAGGAGTGCTGCACTGGATTTTCAGCTGAATTTGTCATTATTGTGCTGATAGAAACTTCATTTGCAGAGTTAGTTACAACTGGAGTTGAAGATGTGTAGCTTGAAGGTCTTCTCAACTCAAATCTTAGATCAAGATCACCTGTAGGTAGTATGTCTTTGAATCCTAAAACATGCTCACAAGATTTGTTAAAACAGTTGCTAACTAAATCAAGATTAAACAACCAATCAGGACTAAAACCTTTCACACTGGGACTGTGCTCATTGAAAGTCACATTGGCTGACTCTTTAGCTCCTCTAGTTCTGAGATTATATACTCTATAAGCCTTAACTTGGGAAGAGTATCCAATGAGTGTCCATTATCTGATTTCTCAGGAAACTTGTCAATTTGATCTTTGGCATTCAAGATAGTACAATAACATCTAAATGACCTGAGAAAACCAATGAAAGGTTTCCTCTTGTGCCAAAGTTCATAAGGAGTCTTACCATGAGTCTTAACCACTAAAACTTTGTTTTTCACATAGCAGGCAGTGTTAACTGCCTCAGCCCAGAAGGTGATGGGTAGTTTAGAATTAGATATCATAGTTCTTGCAGCTTCAATAAGTGTCATGTTTGTCCTCTCAGCAACACCATTTTGCTAAGGAGTCCTGGGAACACTATTTTGTCTTGTAATATATTTTTCATCACAAACTGTATCAAGGATTTGGTTCTTAAATTCAATTCCTTGATCACATCTTATGGTTTTGACCTTGTCATCAAATTGATTCTCAATCTTTAAGATGAAATTCTTCAGAATCTCAGGAGTCTTATCATTAGTTCTAAGGAAGAAGACCCAAGTGAATCTTGTAAAGTCATTTGTGATCATTAAAAAGTAAGAGGTCATTCCTAGACTCATTACACTAGCGGGGCCAAAGAGATCCATATGTAACAAGTGTAGGGGAGTAGTGATGGAGTTTCTTTCCTTTGGTTTGTGAGTTACCTTGTGTTGCTTACTTTCAGGCATGCCACACAATGGTCATCACTTGCAAACTCTTTCTTTGGCATTCCAATTACCAAATCATTATTAATAAGTTTGTTCATGTTTTTAAAGTTTACATGGCACATTCTTTTATGCCAAAGGAAAGACTCATCACTATTTCCTTTAGGTAGAAAGCATGAAACTTCTACTAAGTGAGATGTTTCTTTCAAATCCATCTTGTACATGATCTTTCCCCTAGGGGCTCTGAGTAGAATATGCTCTTGAGGAATGACCACCCCAGGCTTGAGAACAATACACTCATGCTCAGTAAAGAGCATGTTATAACTCTGATCATAAAATTGAGATACATTTAGAAGATTGTATCCAAGCTCCTTGATAAAGTTTACCTTCTCAATGTTGAGCTTACCAATTATAACCTTACCCCTTCCAGAAATGTAACCACCTTCATCTCCTCCAAAAGCAACTGGCCCTCCATCAATTCTTTCAAAATTTTGGAGTAGTGACCTATTGCCTATCATGTACCTAGAATAACTACTATCAATGATTTAGACATTTTTGTTTGTCTTGAGTTGTTCCTGCATAAAGAAAATGATTTGTTACATTTGGAAACCCAAGCCTTATTGGTCTTGGGCTCATCAAAAGAAGTAGAAGTTAATGAAAAAGTAATAGATCATATAGTTGTGCTTTGAGGATCTCTTGCTGTTGTTGACGGAGAACTCTCAGTCATTTGGTCTTCCTTTGTCTTCCACACCACCTTTGGAAGTTTGAACTTGACCTTCAAAACTTCGGATGCTTATGTGGCTTCAGAAATAGACGTTCGGAAGATCCTGCTAGCATTGCAGCATACTTCAATGCTTCGGAAGTATTCCTTTCTTTCGAAGGCAATTTTCCACTTGCCTTCTTCTTCATTTTGAAGCTTCGAAAGGAAACAGATTTTCCTTCTAAAGCTTTCTTCTTCTTCTCCAAAATCTTATAAGTTTCTTTCTTTGTGATGTGGAGAGTACTCTTTGGATTGTACATACAATCTTTAGCAAGATGAGAGGTACTCCCACACATAACATAGTCCATTTTCTTCCTTCTAGGAGTCTTCTTCTTAGAACAAGGCTGAACTTGATCACTTTCAATCTCCACGTTCATCTTCTCATATGATGTGGCAATTCTTGTGGGGTTAGTACTATCTTTGGAGCTTGATGGTTCATGTTGTACAGCAGTGGTGCACAACTTATCAGCCTTCTTCATGATGATAGGATGACTTGGACATGAACTAGAACTCTTGTTGTTGGAGTTCAAGTTTCTGTCCTTAGTTTTAACCACTTCAATCCTGTAGAAACAAAGACTTGTTTATGTGTAGAGCTGAAGGTGGCCTTGATCTCCTAAGCCTTCCTTACTTTTCTTTGGCTCTTTTTGATCAAGTTCTTCATTTTAGACTAGGTCATCACAAAAGCTTTACTCTCCTCAAAGGGATGATGACTCATCTTAGAATGCTCTTCTTCACTCTACTCAGAGCCATTCTTCATCATCTGCTCTTCATCCTCTTCAGTCAAGGGATCTATGAGGGGAAGCTCATCTTCACAAGTTCCTCACCTAGGAGATCTTACAGACAAGATTGTGTGTGGAGGAGCTATTTCACAAGATCCCAGTCTCTGCTTATTTTGATAACACACTTTTGCATGCAAGGATGATGATATCATGTTCTTGAAGGTCTCTTCTTCAAGAACATATTTTTCTACCCTAGCTTTGCTGATCACAAGCTCAGCCTAGCATTCAGTCAACTTGGTTATGAGATCCTTGATCTGAGTCCTATAATTGGTTTCTTGATGTTTTAGAACTAAAATGGTTTTCTCTAAGTCCTCTACCTCTAAATTATAGTCATTTTTAGCCTTTTTGAAATCAAATTTTAAGATGTTCAAGGACTCAAGATCAAATCTCATCTCTAAGTTGTAGGATCTGTATCTATTAAGTTTAGCAATATATTTAGGAGTGCAAAGATGTTCTAATACCTTGGCTTCATCATGGCCAGCCATGAGTGCTTGATTTGGAGATGCATATTCCACCTGAAAGCTCCAGTCAAAGCCTCCTTTTTCAACAACAACTGCAGCTTGCTGCTTTGGCTTCTCATTCTGGGGAGCTCTCTCAGTGTAGTTTGGTTTGGATTGAGTATGGCCACCATTTGCTCTTGGTGCCTTGCACTCTCTAGCAAAGTGTCTGTAGGACCGGTGAAGGGTGGTCACTTATAACACAACAACACAAAGAGGAGAACAAACTAAAACTTAATCAAATAGTGAACTAGATTAACCACCATAGATGATACTAAGAACACAAGTAAGAGACAGAACAAGAGAACAAGATACACAAGTATATAGTTTTCAAGATTGCAGTATATTGCTTTCTCAAGTTCTATTACAAGTGTTACAAAGCATAAAAGAAATTTACAAGAACCTGAGATACTTATACTACATCCTACAGTCGACCATACTTTGAAGGCCAGCTGGATACAATTGACTAGACACAAAACAAAATCAATTGTAGAGTAAAAAGGCAGATTGCCTTTTGACTAGTGACTATGACATGCCATAGCTCACATCCTTATCTATTACAAAAAGGATAAAGTACATGAAGTAAAAAGTTACAGACTTAAGACCTCAATGTGTAGTTACCAAAAGCATGGACCTTTTCACCAACTCATGTAAGTTGGTGACTTTACAGAGTTGTGGTGGAAAGGGGTCCAGCTTTATGGAAAAGTACATCAGATAAAGCATGTTGTTAAAAGTATTTGGAAGAAATCTGTCTTCAAGTGTTGAGCTTCGGAAGACTTTGTCTCTGAAGCTTCGAAAGACTTCATCTTTGGCTTTGGAAGATATTGGTCTTGCCTTCGGAAAATTTCACACTTAGAATATTTTTGTTGCATGTGTGAAACTTCCGAAGCATTCTTCTTTAATGTACTTGTGCAGCATGCACGAGAGACTTTGGGTGTTTGGGTTGCATCAGCATCTTCATATAATCTCTACAAACTCCCCCTAGGCTGATGCTACCAAAACACTAGTAGTCTTCAGATATCAATAGTCCTCATTAGGAAAATGATCATTCCTTTCTTCATGAGTTTATTAGGATCCCTCAGACTGTCTAAATGTCTTCTCATGTCAAAGAGATCATGCAGAGGCAATTGAAACATGTCTTGCCAAGTGTAGATGTCTTCATTGCCTTGATCTCTTATGACATGCCATCTTTCTAGATTTGTGGTGTATGTCTAGTACAAGATGGGTCTTCCTGATGCTAGAGGAGCTATTTGAATGGGAGTTGATGTAGCATCCTCTGGCTGCACATCCTCAAGATGTTCTGATTCATCCTGAGGTTTAGAAAAGGGTGCAGCCTTCTTCTTCTTTTACTTTGGATTTAAAGCAATCCTTTTCTTTCTCTTTGTTCCTTTTGACTGAGAAGACTGGACCGCAACACCTGATTGATCTTTATTGTCTTTCTCAGTTGGGACTTCCTCTCTCACAGGTTTAGAAGGAAAGAGAGGTTGACCCTGTTGTGGATCAGAAGATTAAGCTTGCTGAGATTTAGTAGGAGGTCCGGGTTGTGTTCTCTTTGGTTATTCAACCTTAACCTCCACTTCAGGTGGAGCTTGACTTGGAGGGGAGTGTAAGTCAATCAGCTCTCCACTCTTTATCTTCTGCTTCATCACCTTGATATGCTCATCCATAATGGATAGAGACATGGAGCCAAGTCTCCTTCCGGAGAATCCATATAGCTTCAGTAAGCTCATCATCCTCTACCTATCTGCAGACCTTCATGTTCTTTTGGATGATGGTTCTTTATTTAGAAGCTTCTTCCCTTAGCATTCTTTTAGTTATCTTTTTTTCCTTGACTATCTCAAGTTCAAGTTGTTTGAGATACTCAAACCTAACATAGTCATAGGATAAGGGAAGAAGTGCTTCTGCCTGATAGAGGCCTGTGGCACTCAGGTAGTTGATCATCTTGATCCTGTCTTCTTCTTTATCTACCTGAGGTTCTTGTTGAACCGCATCCTCATGTGCGGGACTTTCTTGAACTGGGGAGAGAGTAGGCACATGCTTATATAGTCTTTTCTTTCTTCTATCTTTTTTCATCTGAACCAGTAACTCTGCATCTTCTGCCTCTTTCTTCTCCTTTGACCTTTCCATGTCAACTAGTTCATTTTGTTCATCCAAGGGAAGAGAAATGACATTGTCAATGTCATAGTTCCTGGTCTGCAAGTAGTTTATCCTGACTGCTCTCAACTCATCATCTTGAGTGTTTGGTCTGGGGGCAGCCCTGATTGTAATCTCCATGAGTATTTCAGACCCAAAAGAGGAGCTTTCTCCCCTCAACTTCCTTTTCCTCTCTCTCTCCTCCTCAATCTCCTCAGATGTCATCTTTCTTTTTCCGTTGTCACTCATAGACATTTGTGACTTAGGGTGGAGAGAGCCTTGGCCTTCATTGCTTGATGTAGCTTCTTAGCTTTGGCCAGAGAGAGGTTGAGAAGCACCTTCACTAGCAGGTGTCTCAAAAAGGGTATGGATCACTGCAGAAGTTGATGTTGATGGGATAGGGCTCTCAGGTTCTACCATTGGGCCTTCAGTCAAGGTTTCCCCTATGAAACTAATCTTAGGGTCTGCCTCAACAGCCAGTTGACAGATGGCATAGCATGATTGCATTAGTCTTCTTCTGAAGTTGAACTCTGCAATGATCGTGTCTTGGATTCTTTGAGCCATTCTGTCAGCTTTTCTTGATTGGCTTGGATTAACAAGTGGCATTGTCACTAGATCCAGACTTTCATAGAAGTTCAAGGTGTGAAAGTTGAAGATCTCTAGTTTCCCTTGAACTCTAAGAATGATGAGGACTTTTCTGTTGTTGCCATAGCCTTTGGTATCCCTTCCTCAAACAAACTCTCTGAAGTATATTCAATATGAACTTGAGGAAGTATATTCAGGAAGTTGTTGAGTAGGCATAATTGCAATTGAGGATGGTGAGTCCTCAATGTCCATACTCTCTGAACAACTCCAGGTTTTGTGATAGTGATGACTTTCTCCCCCTTTTAGGTACATCACCCACTTGTATAGGTGAGCTAAGAGTTAGATAAATCACCTCCACAGATTCTTGTGTTCTTGGTTGAGCTCCTCTTAGAGGTCTCCCAGATAGTTTGTCCTTAAGATATGAGATCTCAAGTTGCTGATCATTGACCCTGTTTTGCAAGGTAGTCACTTGAGATTCAAGGTGACTAACCTTGGAGACTAAATAGGTGCATGTTATAGACAGTTGTTGCACCTTTATTCTTAGATTCCTCACATCTTCATTAGAAGAATCATTGGGGGATGAGATGATTATAGCAGAGTCCTCTCTCTCATTACCAGATTTAGGTTCTTGGCTGCTGGACCTCCTCTACTCTCTGACAGCCTCAGTTGAGAAGTCAGTGGGCTGAGTTTTGAGGTCTTAATGATGTAATCACTTTCAAAAGTAAGAGCCTCTTCCATATGGACATCCTGAACATGTTCAGAAGTGTCCACCTCAGTAGTAGGTGACTAATGTGGGATAGAAATAGGAGACTCAAGAGCATTCATCTCTCATTGAGTAGGGGAAAGAAGAGAGAATCATGATACTCACTGAAACCTAGATCTTCATCGGTATAGAAGTCAAGGTTTGGGATTGGTAGGTTAAGATCTAAAGGCTAGGGGTGGTAACTGTCCCCTGAAGCTTACCATTTGTGACCTTGCCCCTTCCAGAAATGTAACCACCTTCATCTCCTTCAAAAGCAACTAGTCATCCATCAATCCTTTCAAAGTTCTGAAGTAGTGACCTATTGCCTGTCATGTGCCTGAAACAGCCACTGTCAATGATCCAGACATTCTTGTTTGTCTTTAGTTGTCCCTACACAAAGAAAATGATTAGCAAGCCTTATTTGTCTTGGGCTCACTAAGAGAAAAAGAAGGTAAAGCAACAATAATAGATCCTATGGTTGTGCTTGGAGGATCTTGAGCTATTGTTTATGGAGAATTTTCAATCACTTGGTCTTTCTTAGACTTCCACACCACCTTTGGGATCTTGGACTTGACCTTTAATACTTTGGAATCTTTTCAGACATCAGAAGTTTTGATGATTGGAGCTTCAGAATATTTTTCAAACATTGCAGCAGACTTCAATGCTTCAGAAGTATTCCTTCCTTCCGAGACCAACTTTTCTTCCGAATGCAATTTTCCACTTGCCTTCTTCTTAGGTTTGGAGCATCCGAAAGAAACAGGTTTTCCTTCCGAAGCTTGAATCTTCTTAGAACTCTTGGAAGTCCTTGTCTTGGTCATATGAAGAGTACCTTTAGGATTGTATGGACAATCCTTAGCAAGATGAGCAATACTTTCACACATGACACACTCCATTTTCTTCTACCCAAGAGCCTTCTACTGGGAACAAGACTGACTTTGGTTACATCCCTTCTCCACCCTCATCTTTGCAGATGTTGAGATAGTACTTTTGGGCTTGGGACTGTTCTTGGAGTTGGATGGTCCAGGGTGTGTAGCAGTGGTACACAATAGATTAGCCTTCTTCTTAGTACTGAGATGATTTGAACATGAACCAGAACTCTTAGTAGAAGAGTTTAGGTTGATGTCTTTAGTCTTTACTACTTCAAAGCCTATAGAGATAAAAACTTGTTTCTACTTAGAGTCAAAATTAGCCTTGATCTCTTGAGCCTTCCTAGCTTTTCTTTTGCTCTTTCAAATCAAGTTCTTTCTCATTGACTTGGTCATCACAGTCTTCTTCTTCTCTTAAGAAGGATAGTAGCCCTTCTTAGAATCCTCTTCTACACTCTTCTTAGAGAAATTCTTCACTATTACTTCTTCATCCTATTCACTCAAAGGATCTGTGAGAGGAAGCTCATATTCACAAGTTCCACACCTAGGTGATCTTACAAACAAGATTGTGTGTGGAGGAGCTATCTCATTTGATCCTAGTCCCTGCTTGTTTTGATAGCACACTTTGTTGTGCTGGGATGAGGATATCATGTTCTTGAAGGTCTCTTCTTCAAGAACACACTTTTCTGCCCCGGTTTTGCTGATCACAAGCTCAGCCTGACACTCAGTCAGCTTAGTTATGAGATCTTTAATATGAGTCCTAAAATTTGTATGCTCATGTTTTAGAACTAAAATAGTTTTCTCTAAGTAATCTATCTGCAGTTTATAATCATTTTCAGACTTTCTTTAATCAGCTTTTAAGATGTTTAAGGACTCAAGATCAAATCTCATTTCTAAGTTGTAGGACCTATATCTTTTTACTTTAGCAATGCATTCAGGGGTAAAGAGATGTTCCAATACCTTGGCTTCATCATGATCTGCCATTAGTGCTTGGTTTAGAGAAGCATCTTCCATCTGAAAGCTCTAGTCAAAGCATCCTTCTTCAACAGCAACAGCAGCTTACTACTTTGGCTTCTCATTCTGGGTAGCTTTGTTAGTGTAGTTTGGTTTGGATTGTGCTTGGCCACCATTTGTTCTTGGTGCCTTACACTCCCTAGAAAAGTGGCCCATCAAGGTGCCTTACATTGCTAGAGTTACCAGATGAATTTTGAATGTTCACCTCATTCGGGTATCTACTAAGAATACCATACAACTATGTCAGAGTAAGAGTCTTAAGGTTCTTAGTCCTCTTGATAACAACACAATAATGTGTCTAATGTATAGGAAGATAGGACATAAACTTCCATACAATGTCCCTGTTCTCAAGAGTTACTCAAACATCCATTAAAGTATCCATAATCTCAACATACGTGAAGTATTGTTGAGTCATGGTCTCACTTACTTTAAAGGTGAAGTTTTCAAACTACTGCTTGAGGAGATCTTTCTTTTTCTCCTGGGCTTCAGTTGAGCCTTCATACATAAGCTCCAGTGGCTCTCATAGTTGCTTTGCAGTCTTGCACTTCTTGAAGCCTCTTTAGATGGAGTTTGGAAGAGCAGATTGAAGGGTTGTCATGGATTTTTGATCAATCTTTATTCTCTTCCTATCTTCATCAGATAAATCAACCACAACCTTTGGAATTATACCACCACCGGTAGCAGATGAGGTACTTGATATTCAAAGTCTTCAGGGGTGATCAGTGGAGACTTTGTCATGGTTCTAGTTTCCATGTCAGCCATAGAGATAGTTGTCTTTTGAGATTTTAAGTATTTTGTGTGTGTGATGGATCTTAAGATGGTACGTTCTTATATCAAGAGTGTAGAATGCTATGATACCAAATGCAGGACCGTTAGAAGGGTGCAATGCAATTTTACAACACAACAACACAAGTGGAAAGTATTCAATAACATTTAACACATCAAATGGGAAACTAGAAAAACCTGTTTATATGAGAGCTAAGAAACACAAGTAATAAAGAGACAGAACAAGAACATAACAACACAAGTATTTGGTTTTCAAGGATGATGTATATTTCTCTCAAGTTCCTCACAAGTGTTTACAAAGCAATGACAATAAGATACAAGGACCAAAGATTCTTATACTATACAGTCGGTCATACTTTGAAGGATAGTTGGATACATGATCTAGACAACAACAAAATCAATGTAGAGTCAAAAGGCAGATTGCCTTTTGACTAGTGAGTATGACATGCCATAGCTCACATCCTAATATATTACAAAAAGGATTAAGTTACATAAAGTAGAAAGTAAAGACTCAAGAGCTCAATGTACAATTACCAAAAGTATGGACCTTTCACCAACTCATGTAAAGTTGGTGTCTAATCAGAGTCGCAACAGGAAGGTGGTCTAGCTTTATGGTAAAGGTACATTAGATAATAGCATGTGTTCAAAAGTCTTCAGAAGAAATCTGTCTCTAAGAGTTGGCTTCGGAAGACTTTGTCTTTGAATATTCGGAAGACTTCATGTTTGGCTTCGGAAGATATTGGTCTTGGCTTCGGAAGATTTCATACTTAGAATATATTTCTAAGGATGAATGTGAAACATCCGAAGCATTCTACTTCAGTACACTTGTGCATGCATGAAGAAGAGACTTTGGATGTTTTGGGTTGTATTAGCCTTATATGAAAGCATACATTGATTTTGTGATGAATGACCACTTTTATTGTGTTTTTCATGTTTGTAGTGATGATCTTTTCTAATTTTAACATCTTTTAATACTTGGAATCAGTTTTTGATTTCATCATTCTCAATTTTTGTTTTACCCTGTTCCTTCGATGAATTAGGTTTATGAAAATCACTTGTTTGTTGTTATCTTCATGTTTAACAAGTTCATTGCAGTCGAAAATGGTTATCATTCCTTAATTTGATTTTAATTTTGATGATTATTTATTGACCTAGAGTTCTAAGTTCAACATAGGTTCGAAGGACTAACGGTTTTAGGTCATGCACTTCAAAGATTTTCACCTTGTTTTCGATACTACGGTTGTAGAGAATCAAAATTGAGGAATGTCAAGGGTTAATGAACTATGAACATAGGTTTTTGGTGATGGCAAAGATGGTGGATGAAGAATAGTAATGAACGCTCATCGCTCTCTAAGTCTCTCAACTTTAAAAATTAGTAAATGACCTTTGGAAGTGGGTTTAAAGAGTCAATTTAATTTCTTTTACAAATGTTATAAGTTTTATAACAAATGCGGTTTTTTAATATTACCGTAGCAAATGTGGTAGGGAATTATTCATCAGCATTTGTTTACTGTTACAAATGCGGAATCATCAAAACTTGACTGCATTTGTTCACTGTAGCAAATGTGATTGAATAAAAGTTTATCAACATTTGTGTACTGTAGCAAATGCAATTGAACAAAGTTTATCAACATGTGTTCATTGTAGCAAATGCGATTGAACAAGGTTGAACAATATTTGTTCACTGTAGCAAATGCGATAGAACAAATTCCTTGGTTCACATTTGCTTCAACAAATGCCTCTAAACTAAGAATTTCTCCGCATTTCTTGACTTCCAAACATCATCATGATAGAAGAGATTAAGCACATTGATTATTCATTTTGATACATTGAGGGCAAGTTTTGGTATTGATGTCAACCACATTTGGGAAATGCAGTTGAATACACTTAATTATACCAGGAAATGAGGCTGACCAAAGATAGACCACAAAAAGAAATACGGTTGAACACTTTTGTCTACATAAGTTTTCAACACCAAACTTTTGTATACATGTTACTGAAACAAATGCGGTATAATTAACTAGTCGACATTGGTTTCACTTTGTTCTCAATGACTTAAAAATAGTTACCTTTATCGGTTATATGCATGGGATACATTCACCCGGATTAACCAATGCACTTAGCCGCATTAATTTTTGAACTTAATCAAAAATAATGATTCAATAGATTAATGTGTTTTCTGTTTTTCTGCTGATTCATTGACTGTTATGATGAACTGTCTTTGTTTTTTACTTGTTCCTTATGAAGTTTTTACTGTTGTTGGAATTATCAATTCTTGCTTGGATTGACATGTATGTCAAATGTGAAACAAGTTTCCTAGAGTTGACTGATCTTGGAACTTTGTGCTTCAAAAACAAGTCTGCATAGATTAAGATACTGTAGTATAACTTCTGCACCAACACAATCAATTCATTTTTTTATTTTATAATTTTAAGAAAGGAAACACCTATACGAACTAATCAAAATTTAAACTACTCCCCAAAAGTTTATATCCATAACTAGATAGAAACTTAAATGATTAATAACTTTTGTCCATATAAAGTTTATATCCAATACAATCAATTCCTTCTATTTAATTTTATAATTTTAAGAAAGGAAATACTTGTCCAAACTAATCAAAATTTTAAATTATTCCCCCTAAAGTTTTTATCCATAACTAGATAAAAACTTTAATGATTTTAAACTTTTGACCATAAAATATTTTTGTAATGATTTTGTTTTCTTATCTATACATGAAAAGGAAATATACTTTTCTTGGGAATCATATCAATCTTACATTACACAAGTGCAATCGTTTTTTGGTAAAATAGACATGTTTATGATCTTATTGATTGATGATATGTTTGTCGTCTTAAACTCATACCTAGTTAATATTATAATGCATGTGATATTTATCATGTTTTGATTAATTTGAGTATTTAATATGTACCCCACACTCAAAGGCATGATTTGATCAACAATCCTTATGTAATGCATGGTAGAACTTTTTCACAACTTACTTGACCAGGTCACTTAAAGTATGAAATCTAATTTTCACTAATCCTCATTGGGATTCTTTCACTAATATGAATTTTAGTTCATCATAGCATGTATCTTCCTTTGTAAGTTGAGCCTACCCATATATCAATTAAGTCATGTTAGTCTTTTGAAATTTTGAAATAAGCACTATGAATGATATAATGAATGTAATGATATCATTTCCTATGTATAAAACACAAACTTCAATAAAATGACTTTTTTGTATTTTGTTGTTGATATTTGAATTTTTTTGTAATTTTGAAATTTTACTCAAGGTTAATCATGCCAATTGATTGAACTAGGAATTAAACAGACTAGGTTCAAATGCCTTGGTAAATAAATCAGCTAATTGATTGTTAGTATGAACTTGAATCAATTTGATTAACCCTTTTACAGCATAATCTCTCAAAAAGTTATATCTAATCTCCATATGATTTGTTTTTGAGTGCTGAACTGGATTATTTGTGATAACATTGCTGTTGTGTTGTCAATATGAAATGGAGTGTGCAAGAAGTTAAAACCATATTCAAGAATCTTGTTTTGAATCCAGAGAACTTGAGAGCAACAAGCTATGCTGCTATATACTCAGCTTCTGCTATTGAAACAGACACATTGGTCTGCTTCTTGCATTACCAAGAGACTAGCCTGGGACCAAGAAATTACCAACCGCTATAGGTGGACTTCTTATTAAAGTTGCATCCCCCATAATCAATGTGAGTGTAGGCATAGAGATTGAAATCTCCTTCCTTTGGCTACCACAATCCAACAGCAGGCTTGCCCTTAAGATATCTAAATATCCTCTTGACAACATTCACATAGATCAGAACCATCAACATGTCTTTTCCTTTTCTCTTTCTAAAGAGAGTCTGATCATTTTTTCCTCTTTCATACATGTGGTCAAGAAGAAAAGACGATAGAGTCTCGTACCATTTCCTTGGAGCTTGATGAAGTCAATACAAGGCTTTGTCAAGCTTGTACACCCTGTATGGCCACCTGGTACTAATAGGGTATTGCCTTTCAGGAAGATCTTCTAGTTGTCATACTTTTTGTTTCTTTAATTATAGCAACTCTCCCTGCATCGCCTCAATCCAACTTTTGTCTTGAAGAGCCTCTTTGATATTTTTGGGTACTTTTTGACATAGAAAGCAAGAAAACAAATAGATGTTTGCCATACTTGACTTTCTTCTTGTCACCCATTCATTAAGTTCAATAATGATGCTTTTAACTGGATGGTTCTTGTGTATTCTGGTGGTTGGAATTGAGTCATCAGCAATGGTTACATCAAGATTGGAGACATTCAGATCATCTTGGTGAGAGGCACCTTCTACTTGTACTGTGGGAGAGTTATGAAAATAATCAAAGTCTTTTCTAGTTCATATTTCAACATGAATAACACTTTGATGACTTTCATCATTTGAAGTTCATTCAGTTTCAACTAGTGGTGTAGCTTGACTTTGATTTCTAAATTTAGTTGAGGGTTCTTCTGAAGGAGAAGGAAGTATGCTAGGACCAGCCTCAATTGAAACACTCTCATTTTGAAATTGTTGTCTCACAGGATTAGCTAGCAGTAGGACATCTTCATTCAGTTGCTTAGTAGAGGTTGGAGGAACCATTAAGAAGTCATCCTTTCTTTCTATTAGTGGAGAAGATTCAGCTGATTATAGGTTCCCTGCATCATACAAGGGATATTGATCAAAAGATTTTGTAAATGAGTAAATATCGAATAACTAGTCAAGACCATTTGTTGATTTGGGAAACGAATCATTGAATTAAACATTGGTTGATTCATCAATAATGTTTAATGTAGGATTAAACACTTTATAAGCATTTAAGACTAAATAATAACCTACAAAGAATCCTTAATCAGACTTTGATTAAAACTTTCCCAAATGATCTCGGGTGTTTAATATTGATATAGGACTACCAAATGACTAAAAAAACCCAATGAATGGTTTTCTTTGAAAGAGAAGTTCATATGGAGTCTTGTTACTTTCTTTTACAATCAAATTTCTATTTTGTACAAAGCACGATGTGTTAACTGCTTCTGCCCAAAAGATAATTAGCAGTTTAGCATCTGCAAGCATGGTTCATGCTACTTCAATTAGTGTTCTATTTTGCCTTTCAGCTACCACATTTTGATAAGGAGTTCTAGTTGAACTAAATTGATGAGCAATGCCTTTGGATGCACAAAATAACACATATCTTCATTTTGAAATTCCGTCCCATTATCACTCTATTTTGACTTTATGATCAAGTTGATGTTCAATTTTAGTGATAAAACCTTTTATTAGTCGGAACACTTTGTTTTTATGAAGTAAGAAAAAGACCCACGTAAATTTGGAAAAGTCATCTATTGTCACCAAACAATATTGTTTCTTTCTAGTGCTCATAACATTAGTTGGTCCAAAAAGATCCATATGAAGTAGCTTCAATGGAGAATTGTGTGTCTTCATAAGGTTAGGCTTGTGGCAAGACTTATGTTGTTTCCCTTTGAGACAGGCTTAACAGTGATCAATAAAGTGAAATTGTTTTTGTGGTAAACTAATGACATGATTTCCCTTGACCAATCTGTTCATCTTTTTGAAATTTGTATGTCCCAATCATTTGTGCCAAAGCTATGACTCATCAAAAGATGCTTTTGACAGAACATATGTATCTTCTTTTAGTAGAGAAAAATTGAGGTTTAAGAGATAGGTGTTATTCTTCCCCGGGGTCTTCAAGACAACCCATTCTTCAGAAATTTGAAATCCTGGTTTTAGAATGTAACAATGAGTGTCAGTGAATTGAGTGGAATATTTCTTGTCGTAGACCTAAGACACGCTAAGCAGATTGAAGTTCAATTGTTCACAGTAGTTCACACTATCAAAGCTCAACGACCAATTTGTCATAGATCCTTCACTAGTGATTTTGCCGCCTTGTGAATCTTCTCCAAATGCCATAGTAGTTCCTTGAATATTCTAGAAATCATGAAGGAGGGAACAATCTCTAGTTATGTATCGGGAGCACCCACTGTCCACATACCGTAGGCTATTGGACCTGTATATATGACCCTGCAAGCACAAAAAGAACTAATTAGAATGTGGAACCTAAGCTGTAAGGCCCCGATCCCGGGATGCTCACAGTTGGACACTCATCGCACATAAAACATAAAATAAACATTTACATCTATGAAAAACATCGCAGCGAAATAATTTAAAACCATTTCATATAATAATGATTTCTTTTGAAAAATAATACATCATTGTTAACAGTTTCAAAATAATATTGTTTGCATTACATCACAAAAACGTCATAGTTATACAAATGGATGCCATCCCAAAAATGTTGAGTAGCTGCCCCGTGCCATCCACAGCAACAAGTACCAGCCAACCGGAAAATACAAAAAGTCAGTGTTGCTGAGTGTGTTCTAGTTTTGTAAAATAAAATACTTTTACTTCCGTTTAAAATCGTCTTTTATGTTCATTTGCGATCATGCATCATACGTACAAATATATAATTTATTATTATCTTCCGTCATCATTCATTATCTTCCATTCAATGAACGCCATCATTATCATTAACTTTCATTCATAGTCTACCTTACTTATCTTTCGTACATTTGTCATCCTTCTTACTAACATTTCGGACCAATGCCATGTGTTATTCCCCGAACAATATGCACGAAGTTGGTTACTGGGCCTGAGGTCTACCAACAGACCCCGAACATTATGCACGAAGCTGACTCCAGTACCTACGGCAAGCAACAACGGTCCCAAACATATGGTCAATCACAAAGATTCGACCCCAGTGTGCTTCCTTCGGGGGTAGCTAACCTACACACAGTTGAGCTAACACCCTTCATTGGGTGTGAACGTCCATACATTGCATGCAAGACTTTCTTACATTCGTTTGTTCATTAATGAATGCATTCATTCTTACATTATGTTCCACTTATCATTATCATTAACTTCCACTTTACATTACATAATACTTTTCGTTCATTTCATAATTATAACACATAAGTACCGGAATAATACATAATAGGAACGTAAGATCAACATAACGCATTCATACATAACATAACATTAACATCACATACCCCATCACACATCATCATAAACATCATGCACCATCCATTCACAAATACATACACATGCACAACAAGTGACCAACCCTCTATGGGACAACGGGGGTTCGGGGGTAGTCGCCCCTGACAGCGGGGGTTTGGGGGCGGCCGCCTCTGATAGCAGGGTCCTAGAGGCAATAGACCCTAGTGGGGTCCAAGGGGCAACCCCCCTCCCCAGCCTCAAACAAAATTAAAACCTTTAAATAGGGGATCTAGAACTCACTTGGACTCAGTAAGTAGCTTGTCAATCAAGCTTTCAAAACAAGGGTCACACTACACAACCTGCAGATAAGTTAACACTTAAAGGGGTTTATTTCTGCCTAATTTTGCTACTAATTTCATTGCCAAATTAGTAGTTTCGCTACTAGTTTCGCCAGCATTTTCAAAGCCATCTTCGCTGGTAGTTTTGCTGGTGGTTTCGATAGCAGTTTCGCTGGCATCTTCACTGCCAGTTTCCTTGCCAGTTTCGCCTAACTTTCATTGGAAAACCATTTTGCGAAACTACTTCCGATACTATACTATCGAAGGATGTCTTCATAGTTTTGCTGGACGACTACATAATTTCGTTGGATGAACACCTAGTTTCGTACAACGGGTTGAAATTACGAACCAACCCAATTTTGACCCTAAACTTTAATCATTTTCACCCACAACCTTGGCTTATCACCCAATAAGCTATATCTAAGCTTCCTACATTTTTTCTTACACAAAAACGTGAGTTTTTGGCGATTCTTTGCCACTTTCGAAAATCCTAAGCCCTAGAATCCGGGTTTACGTCAAAAGGAACGATTAAATGATGTTTCATACCTAGATTCTTGGTCTTTCCTTATTGTTTGGAAGTTCACAAACACCAAACTTCAATCTCTTGATCAACTAAGCCTTGAATCACCAATTTCTCTCAACTTTCTCTCTCTACACTCTCTCTCTAGAAATTGGGTGTTGAGTTGCAAATGAGAGTGGCACAAGCTGATCCATTTATATATACCAGGCGTTCATGGAACCATAAACTCGCCGAACCCATAACCCGCGAGGTCTACTCGGTCAATACTTCATTTCTCGCTTATTTTCTTCAAATAATCCCGGATAATCCCCATTATTATTAATTGGCTCGTTTCGACTTTATTCCGGGCGTTATACAAGCCATGATGGTCTTGGGTTTCCTATTCTTATCCATGACAGTAACTTCTTGGTATTTTCCTCTAAACTATGACTTATGGAGTTTTATTTCATTTTTGGTGTCTTGAAGATTTCATCTCATCAACTTTATATAAAGAGTAAGAAGAGTATTCAAACCATTGATCCCTATTTCTTTTGAGAGATTAGACACGTTTTTTATTATCAATCTTCATTTTTGATTTATGAAAATCATGAGTTTTTCTGAAGTTATGAATTATATTTCTTTTAACTTTCTTTAACTCTTTCATATTACCCAAATTATCATCATAACTTGAAGCCCTAAATTGTTTATTACGAAAGTGACTTCTAATTTTAGGTTTCATAGATATGATTGGTGAGATGGGCTTGTTTTGAGGAATTCTCAAACCTTTTTGTTTAAAGAAACACTTGAATGTATTATGGTTGGTCATATCAGATACAAAACAATACTTGTAAAATAACAATTTATAGTGGAGTGATTGTTCATGTCACGTATTGAGCAATATTGATTGAAAAAACACTCATTTGTTTCGTGATTTGACATCGTACACACTTCACAATACATGTGTTTGTCTCTTTTGATTGATCTAGATGCCTCAGTAGATTTACTACTTTCAACTGAGCATCATTACTTGATTTTGATAAGGAAGCAGTATCAGTCTTATTGGTAGTTTGTTTCACAACACTGTTGTTTTTCACTCTTTTAGGTTGATATTGTTTCCTTAAGCTTTTCCTGAATTTCTGTTCTAGCTGCTTTACATGAACTTTATTGAAAATATCAAAGCCAACCCTTTGCTTTGTTTTTGATGTTTGAGGGTCAGATTTGATCTTTTTTTGAAGTAAGTGAGGTTTTGACATTAGTTCTCTATGAACCATTGTGTGATTTGAATGAATTCTTTGGAGATTTGATCTCACCATCAAATCTGCTTTCAGCAGGTGGTTTCATAAAAACATTTATTTTCTTCTTTTCTTTGGAAATTGCGGGAATTAATTTCATAAATGGCACTATGGCTTTGACTGGGCTTTTTGGTTTAATGAAATTCACTAACTTGTGTTAACACTCTTTGACTTTAATTGGGTGACCTAACTTGATTTTCCCCTTATTTGTTTCAATGTAAACACTTGGTTTGTTTTCAGGATTTGTAATTTGTGTTACTAATGATTTAGGTTCAATAGTTTTATGTTCATTTTGATTAGAAAGAGTGACTGACTCAGGCATGATATTGTAATTGTCATTGTCTGGTATGGGACACGAGTTATATCCAATCACAGTCATATCCTTGGAATCATTTTATGAATCAAACATCTCTTGAAGCTTGGCTGAAGATAGTTGAAACTTTTCAAGTTTCACTTCAGTGACTTATTGCTCAGCTTTGGATTGAGCTAACTTTTCAGTTAACTTTTCATTCTCAGTTGCAAGAGTGTACTTTTCTCCATCCAGTTTTTCAATGTTAGAGATGAGTGATTTGATTTTTATTTCAAAACTTTTGATTTCTCTTTTAAGCGTCTTATATTTTACTTTTTCTTCTTTAATCTTTGCAACTAATGCGTGATTGTTTTCATGATATCCCTGTAGTTTAGCAATGCATTTATCACTACAAAGATTAGATTTTACCTCAGATGGCATTGGAGTTGGGCCATCATTGATGTGAACCATAAAAGTAGGATTTTGAAATTAAGAATTTACTTTCTCAACATACAGGCTCCAATCAAATACTCTATCTTGTCTGATGACAAGAGCATTTGAAGTAGGTTGTCTACTTCCATGAGCTTGATTGGTTAGTTGTGGCTCACTTTGGTATGGTTGTTGATATTGTTGTTGATGATGATATTGTTGTTGATTGTTGGATTGGAAGCTTGAGCTTGGTTGTGATGATGATTGGCCCAGAGAATTCCTTTGAAAACTGTTATTGTTTCTTCTTGGAGCATTTCATTCTCTTGAGAAGTTGCTAGTCATGCCACAGTTGAAGCATTTAACTTTGGATTTATCATACCCAAGTATGGTATTCTCGGTTAGACTTAACTTCCTTCCTTTTCTGAAAAACGTTTTGGCTCTCATTGCTATCATAGCCATCTACCATTGTAGATCCATTTCTTCTACATCATCAGGATTCATTTCTTCAAGATCTTCTTTGATTAAATGACCAGGAGTGAGTCTTCCTTCCAAGTAGGCTTCAAAACTTGCAACAAAGGCATTGTAAGTAGCCTTTTGCTCTTCAAATCTTTGGTCTTCAAGCATACTTGAAGGAGCGCCAATAAACCAAGTTGGTTGAGATGAGGTTGATGGCTTGTTGATTGATATAGTAGCAATGAATCCAATTGATTTTACTTGATCTCTGGATGAGAGAAAATCATCTTCTACGGTGATGAATGCATTTTCCATAGAATGAGTGTCTAATAGACATTTGTAGGCTTCAATGACTTGAGGTCCACCAAGGTTCATGTTTCTTTGTTCAAGTTCAAGAGCATAAAATTTTGCAATCATTATATCCAAAGTGGTGCTTTCGAGATCGAGTGTGATTTTCAGCATGGTCACATTTTGCTTCCAACATTAAGGGAGACTGTGTAACATCTTCTTGTTGAACTCCTTTACTTTGTATATAACCCCATAATCTCAAAATCATTGATAAACTTTCATGTGTTTAGAGATTGGCTCCCCCTTGGAGTGATGGAAGGTTTCATATTGATTGACCAACTTGTCTTTGTTAGTTTAAGCTACCTCACTGTTGCTTTACACATGATCAGTAGTGCATCCCACACAACCTTTGTTGTTCCGAATTTCTCTAGTCTTTTGAGTATATCAATCATCAAGTCTTATGTGAGGATGGGGTATGCTTTAAGGTCAATCTTTATCTTTTTGTAATCATCATCATCAAGAGTTAGATCTTCGATGGGTATTCTTGATGTTTTGTATAAAGCAGCTTGGTAAGCTAAGAGTGTCATAGGGATGTGAGGTCCTTTGCATATGGATATCCAATAATTTGGATCTACACTTGTAATATAATTCATAAACCTAATTTTCCATAGCTTAAAATTAGATTTGTGTATTAGCATAGGAGGTTAGGAGTATGACCAAGTTCAAAAAAATTATGAGAGTCCATTGTAATAAATTATGAGAATAAAAATTAGATTAATTTTTAGGTCCAACTTGTCCAAAACAGTCTGTGTTCAGATCAGATGAATAGTAACAGTGATTTGTTAAAAGTCCTTTTGTAATTATTCTATTGTTTTGATGTATGAAGATTATGATGTTTTTGTTCAAATTTAATGTTAGAGCATGTTGTTCGCTAATGTGTTCTTGAGACTGGGTTTGGATGAATAGTAACTTGTTGATGTTTTAGATGAGTTATAGCATGTGTTTCAGCATGAATATTGATTAGAGGTAGACAAACTCTGTAACATCAACTCAATCACCGGATCAATCGAGTTTCAGTTCAGATCTAAACAGATCTGAAGATGAACCAAGAGCCAAAGCTCTGATACCAATCAAGTAGGATCGAATATGATGATTGAATCAGTGATTATATGGCGGAATCATATAAACACATAACATTGAATACTAGAAATACTCATAAATACTCTTGTATTAATATGGTGAAAAGTTACAATGAATGCTTGGGTTTTAGCAATAAACAGTAACAAGACACCGTCTAAACATATGACTAACAAAATATTCCGATTGTCAAATCTACCCACAAGTGGGGTTTTCTATTCTATTTATAGCTGACAAGATGCCTTTACAAAAAGACTAAACTACCCTTGTACTATAAACTAGTCTAAGTACAAAAAATCTTCATCAGGATTTAATTTTGTTCATTCGCATTAACTAATGTGGATGTGTTGATATTTATAAGCATTTCTTAATTCTTCTATGCATTTGTGTTTGGTCATCAGCAAGAAATGCGGATGAACAAACACTTAGCGCTTTATTGCTGAGCAGCCGCATCAGTTAATGCGGATGTACAAATCCTTGTCAACATTTGTTCGGCTATTCGCATTTGTTAATATAGAAGAAAAACACTTGTCAACATTTGTTCTGTAGTCATCCGCATATACAAATGCGAATAGCTGACACTTGTCTCATTTTGTTGATGTGGATTCTTCATCGGCATTGGTTCTTAGGCTTATGGGATTTCCAGCAGAACAACAATCAACACACCACTTGAATTAGCATGTATGATCCTTTCAGGGTCCAAGATTGCCACCTCCAGCAGTAGCTGAAGAGGTGCAGGGAATGTTAGGTCCAGAGGTAATAGAGTCCCACATCCTTCTATCATGTGATTTCATAAAGCCTTCCATTCTTAGGCACCAAGTATCAAAATCATCAGTAGTAATTAGTAGGGACTTTACCATGGTATTGGTTTCCATATTAGACTTATAAGCTTCCATTTGAGATGTTAAGTGTTGTGTGAGAATTGAGGGGATTTAAGATGGTGAGATTATACAATCAAGAGCCTGGAATGCTATGATACTAATTGTAGGACCGGTTAAGGGTGGTCAACACAATCAGTCTCACAATAAGAATAGTGTTAGAACACTTAACATATCAAATAGGGAATCGGGTTTGTATAAGATATGCAAAGAACACAGCCAAACAAGGAGACAAAACTTAAGAACAATATGATAAAGTTTTCAAGAATGATGTATATTAATTTCAAGTTCTTTTAAAAGTGTTGCAATGCATAAGATAAGATACAAGAACCTGAGATACTTTATACTACCCTCTACAATCGGCTATACTTTGAAAGCCAATTGGAAACATTGATCGACAACAAGATGAAATTAAAGTCAAAAAGCATGTTGCCTTTTGACTAGTGACTATGACATGCCATAGCTCACATCCTAATATATTACAAAAAAGAATAAAGGTACATATAGGTAGAGAGTTATGGATTCTAGATCTCAATGTATAGTTGCAAAAGCCTTGCCCTTTTTGCCAACTTATGCAAGTTGGTCTGACTTCAGAGCTGCAACGGAAAGTGGGTTAGCATTATGCAAAAGTACATCCGAGAAAAGAATGTTCTTCTCTATCTTCGGAAGAAATCAGTCTTCATTTTATTCGCTTCGAAAGACTTTGTCTTTGAAACTTTGGAATACTTCATCTTTGATTTAGAAGACTTTACACTTAGAATATTATCTGTGTAGAGTCTAAAACTCCAAAGCAACTTCTACCTTGTACATAGTGCATGCATACAGGAAGCAATTTGGTTGCTTTGATTGCAATAACCTTTCTTATAAAACCTTACACTTCTGATCATGCCAAGGATTGTATCTACAATCCCAAAAGTACTATCCACATGAATAAGAAGAAAACTTCTAAGAAGAAGATAAAGAAGAAGAAGAAAGCTTCGGAAGGAAAATCTCTTCCTTTTGAAAGCTACAAAATGGAAATGAAGATAAGTGAACATTTTCCTTTGGAAGAAAATTTTGTCTCGGAAGAAAGGTTTGCTTCCAAAGCACTAAAGCTTGCTGCAATGAAAGCAAATTCTTCCGAAGTGTTAGTTTCCAAAACTTATAAAGTATTGAAGGTCAAGTCTAATTTTCCAAATACGGTGTGGAAGACAAAGGAAAAGCAAGTGATTGAAGTTCTTCATCAATAACAACAAATGATCCTCAAAGTCTTAACATATGATTAATAAGCTTAAATCCTTTGAGTTGGACATGAAGAGAAGCGAATTTAACCAGACCATGATGCCTACATCTGGTTTTACTCAAAATGTTGCATTACTGTCATCCGCTGCAAGCTCTCATATGCAGACATCAACTCATGGAGGAGTTAATACTAGTAACTTTTTAGGAGGAAGTGTTAGTGTTGGGAGAGATCAGGCTAATACTAAGGCAAATGCTGAAACTTCAGTTTCATCAGAAACAATGGCTCTTTTTTGGAATGTTTGTTCAGAGTTATGAAGCACTTGTGGCTGGAGAGTTGAAAGGGAAAGGAATGACAATGGAGGATATGTATCAGGTGGACCCTGATGATCTAGTAGAGACTGACATTCAGTGGCAACTGGCAATGTTGACTCTTAGAGCTCGGAGATTTATGGAGCGCACTGGGCGAAAGAACTGCGGAGGTCAAAGCTCTAATTCAAAACTGGGATTTGATAAGTCCAAGCTGAGATGCTTCAATTGTAAACAGCTGGGACATTTTAAACGTGAATGTGCATCACCAATTTTCACTAATTCCAGTAATTCAAGAGTTCTACGATTAACCACTGATAGGGAAAAGGAGGTTATGAATCACAAAAAGAGACTGCCTTGATTTCTAACTTTGATTGGAGTGTAGAGGTCGAAGAGACAAGAGCTGAGATTAATCATGCACTGGTAGCTGAGATTGTTAAAGGGAAGGGGAAGGTAGATTGTGAAGGTTAATTTGATCCATTCAAGGAATTCAAAGATGAGGCTGAGTTGTCTGTGAAAGAGAAAGAGAAGAAGGATGAGAGGATGAGAGAAGGTAAATCTGAAGGACTGGAGAAGGAAGGAAGTCCATCCACTAAGCAAGGAAAAGAGAATGATGATGAAACTATAACTATTGAGGAAAGCAATTCAAGTACTCTGGTGTGCCAATGTGAAAAGGCCTTAGAAGCATAAAAGGTGGTGATGGGACTTCCATATGAGGTAATTCAAGATATGTGTTCTTCTGCTTGCAAAATCAGATTATTTGGGGCTTATTAAGCTAATCGGTTATTAATTGATAATGAGAAAGATTTAAAAAGAATTAATGAGGAACTTAAAATCAATGAATCATAATATTTTGTTAAACTAAACGAGGCTTTGAAAGAGAATGATCTCTTTAAACGAATTGTTTTGGAAAGAAATGTTGAGATTAATACTTTGACTGAAAGTGTTGCTCTTGCTGAATTTGAAACAAGCAAACTTCAGTCAAAGTTAGACAAATGGACCATATGAGGAATGAAACATGATGATTTATGTAAATCTCAACAAGGAGCTAGGATTAAAACGGGATTGGGATATGAAAATGTTAAGGTTTATCCTCCACCTAGTACATACTGTTATTCTACTGTGCCTGTTCCTCATCCTTCTAACGATTTGATCAAAATAGATACTAATAGTATGTGTACGGGTTTAGAGGGTGTAAATCCTAAGCATGTTCGTGAGGACTACGACTATGGACCAACAAGTGGGCTTGGATGCACTAGTATTAGTACACCTGATTTTCAGCATTCTGTTTTAGATCATAAATCTAGTTTAAACTCTTTTTTTGTTTCTAGTGAACCTGTAACAAACACTATCTCATCATGTTCTCATGATATTTCTATTTCATCTTTAAATTCTGTACACTGTGATGATGTTTCTTGTTTTGATTATGTTAATGATGCAACTTATCTCACTACAAAGAATAACGAGAAACATAAAACAAATTGTTTTAACAAATTCTTTTCTCATCTAATTCCATCTTTTACTCCAACGAATATTTCTTTATCAAATGAAAGAGCAGCAACTTCATCTGAAACTAGCACAAGTGGTACTAGTACTACTTGTACTTCGGATGATCATTCACCTACTTCTGTAAATAATCATTCTTGTTTACATAAATACAGACCTTGTGGCCTGTATGAGACATACAATGACATTGATTCTAATGTGTCTGAATGTGTCACATTGGTCACATTCCTATCTTATTACATTACATACCTAGACTAAAACCACACTGTTTCAGGTGTGGTCAAGAGGATCATTTAGTTAAGAATTGTCCTACACAACATCATTGTCATGTTAATAGGAATTCTTTTGGAAATAAATTAACAAAATTAGTTAATACTTTCTTTTGTAAGAAATCTCTCTCCTAAAGCCAAAATTATTCATACTTGGGTTCCTATTTCACCTGGTTAATCTGTTCTTTATATTGTTGCAGGAGTAATCCACTAAGGTTGTAAACAGTGTATGGCATGTGGATAGTGGATGCTCCAGACATATGACGAGGCTAAAGGATTTGTTGACCAATTATCAGATTATAATTGGAGGTTTTATTGTGCTTATCATTGTTTGATCTTACAAATCTTCATAATATTTTATTCAAGTGTTCAACCTGGGCTAACAATTTGATATCAAAGCCTTATTGGATCAAATGCATTGAAGATTAAAAGAATGTGTTGCATTCTTTAAGGTGTTCATCAGAATGTTAGAGAGAGAAAGTAGGGGTTGAGAGAGTGAAAGTAGATCTGAAATTCAAAATTTCATCCCAAACACAATCAATTCATCAGATCTATAATAATCTATTACAAAATTAAAGATATTCAACATATGATCTACAACAAATTTTATACAAGAAATTGAAAAAAAAAATTAGATCTGAAGAAGTTTCTCTCTCACATAGTAGTGTGTGTGTGTTCTTGGTGTTCTTGGAGCTTTAATATCATCATCTAGCGAATTTAGCACTTTTTGAACGAAAGATCAAAGTTTCCGGTGAAATTGCAGTTTCGTCTGGTGAAATTCCGGCAATGTTCCGGGGAAACTGCAACTCCGGCGAAACTGCAATTTTTGGCGAAACTATTCCAGCGAAACTATCAACCTGCGAAATTAAAAAAATAAATTTGCGAATTTAAAGCTTCAATCTGCGAAATTAAGAAATGCTCCGGCGAAACTACAAAATTTAAATCTGCGAAATTATCAAAACTATCTGAGGGTGCGAAATTAATAAATCTACTTCAAAAACACCGGAACATCACCACCACCACCGCCACAGTTCACTGACTGAGGCTGAACATCCTATGTCGCCATCTTAAATAAAAATTAGCAATTGATTACAGAATGATTACAGAAACGAACGAATATGATTGATTTGGACTAAATGACAATTGTTCCTTCTGAAAACAGAAAAGAATATTCCGACGAAGCAATAGATTGCGAGTCAAAAACACATAATTACCTTCTGATCGATTGTAGTTGATTTTAGTTTGTACTGGATTGAACCTCCGTAAACCTCAGGTTTCTAAATGATGAAGACTACCACGGTGGCTTGGAGCAAGAGAAGATAGACAAAGTGTTCATCACAACAAAGGCAAACTACGCTGCGTGGGTGAACGACTACGCTTTGTTAGCCGTGGGAGCCGACATGCTGGAGGCGGTTTGCGATTTCAGCCTGACGTTGTTGACGTGGACTCCGAGTAGGTTTAAGGAGGAGTTATTGGGATGAGTGGTGACGAGTTTGACACTAATGTAAGGGACAACAGAGGAAGAGGAGAAAATAAGGGAGATGAGAGAATGAGATCGGAGATTCTGGTGGTTGTAATGGCGGTGGAGTTGTATTAGCCGGAACCCTAAATTTTTTGTTTGATATCATCCGCCTCTCTCTCAATTTCTCTTAGTGTGTGTGTTTTAGTTTCTATGAATATTTTGTGAATTAGGGTTTTGAATTTTTTTAATGGGCTAACTTTGTATCAGCCAATTTGGGCTGCATTCATTAAAAGAAAATTATAGTTGGGTTAAGAATTGAGTTAGATCAACAAGCTTGACCCTAGTTGTTAAGATTATGATATTTAAAATAATATTTTTCCCCAGGAGAATTATTCTAAACTTTTTGGGAAAAATATTTTTGGGGCGTTTAATTGTTACATATTTTTTAAAATAATGTCATCTTGAGAAGACTTTAAATCAGATAATCTCACAATGGCACAAAGCCAGTTTGACTCTTTTGTAGCAATGAAGAAAGAAAAATTGAAAGGTTTGATTGGTCGATTCTTAAAGGTGGCAAATAATCTAAAGAAGCATGTTCCAGATCTCAGTAATCATGAACAGATTCAAAAGTCTACTCTCTTCCGTCTGCATGGAATCATCAAGTTAAAATGCTAAAGTGTAAGGCCCCATTCCCGGAACGCTCACAGCTAGTCAATCATTGCACATAAAACATATAATTACATTGACTTGAAATAAATGTTGCGGCGGAAACATTAAAACAACACTTTCATTAAAAATGCTTTTGCAAAATAATAGAACATTCGTTACACAATATTATTTGTTCGCATTACAATGCAAAAACATTAAACAAAAGAATGGCATCCAAAAGAGCCAAGTAGCCACCCCGTGCCATCCTCAGCAACTTTACCTACCAACTGGAAAATGCATAAAAAGTCAGCGTTGCTGAGTGAGTTCTAGTTTTATAAAAACATTGCATTACCTTCCATTCGTTAAAACATTTTCATTACTATCGCACGTGATCACACATCGCACATTCATCAAGGTAATAATTATTATCTTCATCATCGTTCGTTTGGTACATTTCGCACATCTCGCATATATCGCACGTATCGTACATATCGCAGATATCGCACGTATCGCACATATCGCACATATCACACGTATGGAGTGCTCACTAGGACAGACTCCCCTTATGTGTGTGAACTCTTATGGGTTCGCAAAGATCGCACGATGTATAACACACAGTAATTAGGAAATCACACATTATTGGAGCAGTCATCAATACTGAACTCTTACTATGTGTATGAACCCTCATGAGTTAGCCAAAATCACACGCTGTGGATACACACATAGTTGGACACTCCCCCTGTGTGTGTGAACTCATATGGGTTAGCCAAAATCGCACGTTGTATGACACACAGTAATTAGGAAATCGCACGTATTGAAGCAATCACCGGGACTGAACTCTTACTGTGTGTATGAACCCTTATGAGTTAGCCAAAATCGTACGTTGTAGACACACACAAGGTAATAACTCTCAATGAGTTATGAACCTCCCTTCAGTTACTTGCAAGGCTTTTCATTACTTTCTCTTTCATTAATGCATGCATTCATCCATTATGTTCCTCTTTTCTTTATCTTTCACTTTATGTTACATAATACATTCATTTCATTCATTAACATCCAACGTAAAGCCATGGGAAAATAAACATACATAAGAAGGAACATCAACATAAACAGTCAACATCATCATGTAGTGCATCATACATACATAACATACATCATACATCCATCATGCATAAAAATCAATCATACATCATAAAATCATCATACAATGCCCATCACATCATCTAGGACCTCAAAAGTCTACTTACATGAACCCCCGGGAACCTCCCAAGTCAAAGCCTACATTTCACTTTTTCCACAAAAAGTCAGAAAATATTCTAAGTGTTCATCCGCATTTCCTTTTTGTTCATCCGCATTTCTTTTTGTTCATCCACATTTCTTTTTCTTCATCTGTATTTCTTTTTATTCATCCCCATTTCTTTTACTCATCCGCATTGACTTTACTCATCCGCATTTGTTCATCCGCATTGACTTTACTCATCCGCATTTATCAATGCTCATCCGTATTTGTTCATCCACATTGACTTTACTCATCCGCATTTGTCAATGCTCATCCACATTTGTTCATCCACATTGACTTTACTCATCCGCATTTGTCAATGCTCATCCGCATTTTCTCTTTACTCATCTGCATTGACTTTTACTCATCGGCATTGACTTTACTCATCCGCATTTGTCAATGCTCATCCGCATTTCCTCTTTACTTATCCGCATTTGAAACACTTAAGCAGTTTTTCTAACACTCAGGCATATGAGCTACTGTTTGGGCGCATGAGCAGCCTAGGGCACACTTAACATCATAATTCGGTCCCCAAACACCATCTATCATGTTCTAAGCTTAAATCATACATTCTAACCCTTAGAAACACAACCATAACATCATCAAGCATGAACATAGTCCAAAATCACACCATACCCACAACATACACACATTCATACATATGGGTATGAAACCCTAGTTTTATAAAAAGTTCATACATGCATTTCCAGCCCCAAAATCAGTTAAAACTTGTAAAAGAGGGGTTCTAGAACTCACCTTAGCAGCCTTTTCGGGTAAGACATCCTTCAAAGCCCAATTGCTACAAGTTCTCACCTAGAAACCCACTAAAAACACACAACCGAACACACACAACATACATAAGCACACAATCGAGGATGAAACCAGTCAACAACATCATAAACACATGAATTCTTACCTTGAATTCGAACATTTCCTTCTTGTTCTTCAAAGAACCGAAACTTTCTGCTTCTCTTTCTTCCTTTCCTCAAAAATCCGACACATAAAAGGTGTGTAGGAGGTGATGGGCGGCCATCACCTTTTACTCACCAACTTTTGTCCTTTTTACACTTTTTACCGTTCAACTTGGGTAAAATATATTTTCTTTCTTTTTCTTCACTTTATTCTTCTTTCTTTGTCTTTTATAAATAACCAGGTGATACAAGTCCACCCCCCATATATAGGTTTCGTCCCCGAAACCTGTTATTCCTCAAACAATCGTGGGTAATGTTGCCTCATCTCTTCTTCAGTCTCCCACATAGACTCAGATCCCTTCCTGTGCTTCCACTGTACACGCACAAGAGGAACCACTTTATTCCTCAACCTCTTCTCTTTACGATCAATGATCGCCACTAGTTGCTCCACATAATTAAGTTGTTCATCTACTTCGATATCCCCTAGTGGTACAGTCATATCCTCGTCTGCTAAGCACTTTCTCAGATGAGATACATGGAATGTCGGATGAATTCCACTTAACTCATCCGGTAACCCCAATCTATAAGCCACCTCTCTTATTCGAGCAATAATTCAAAAAGGCCCTATGTATCTTGGCTGAATATGGTGCACTTCATCCCGTGTAGATAGTGCCTCAATATCTTTAACGCAAAGACCACGGCTACTAGCTCCAAGTCGGGAGTGGGGTAATTGACCTCATCAACTTTCAATTGTCAGGATGCGTAGGCTATAACCTTTCCTCTATGCATCAACACACATCCCAACCCTGAATAGGAAACGTCTGTATAAACCACAAAAATCTTCGCTTCCATCGGGTAATGACAGAACTGGAGCTTGAGTCAACCTCGCCTTTAACTCCTCAAACGCCTTCTCTTGAGCCTAATCCCATACAAAGTTTACCTCCTTTCGGGTCAACTTAGTCAACAGAGAAGCTATCTTAGAGAAGTCTTGAATGAATCTTCTATAATAACCCGCCAAACCCAAGAAACTACGGATCTTGGATGGCATCTTTGGTGACTTCCATTGCATCACCGCCTCCACCTTTGTTGGTCCACCATAATCCCTTCAGGACTCACTACGTGACCCAAGAACTGAACCTCACGCAACCAGAATGCGCACTTGGAGAATTTAGCGTACAACCTTTCCGTTCTCAAGGTCTCCAATACTTCTCGAATGTGACCGGCATGATCATTCTCGTTCTTTGAATAAATCAGGATATCATTAGTACACACAATCACTGATTTATCCAACATCAGCCGACACCTTAGAGTTGATCAAACAAATCATCAATCCTCGGTAACGGGTATCGATTCTTCACCGTCAATTTGTTCAGCTCCTGGTAGTCTATACACATCCTCATACTATCGTCTTTCTTTTTCACGAACAGGACCGGAGCACCCCAAGGAGAGATAATCGGTTGAATGAACCCCTTGTCAAGCAACTCCTATAGTTGCTCCATAAGTTCCTTCATCTAGGTCGGAGCCAACCGATACGGTGCCTTAGCTACAGGTTGGGCACCTGGTATCAAGTCAATCTGGAACTCGATCTCGTGGTCAGGTAGAACTCCTGGTAAGTCTTCGGGAAATACATCTGCAAAGTCACACACAACCGGTACATCGGATAGTTATGGTGTTAGTCTATCCACATCCTTTACATAAGCAAAGTAGGCATTACATCCACACCTCATGCACTTTCCCGCCACCGCCATCGAAATCACTTTCGGGATCGTAGTGACTCGATCACCATAAACTGTCACCATACTCCCGTCAGGCTCTGTCAATCGAATCATCTTCTTGCGACACACATTCGCCTCGTAGTCCGCCAACCAATCCATTCCTAGGACTACGTCAAACCCGCCTAAGGTCATCACGAATGATCTAATAGGAAACTTATGACCTTCTAATTCAATGTCACAGCCTTCTATCATCTTAGAAATCCTGGTAGACTTACCTATGGTAGTTTCTACATAAAAGGCAGTGTAGCACAGAAAGCAGTAGAAATAAAACTCTTACTAGCACCAGATCAAATAACAAAAGGCTAAAGTTTGGTTTACTAGAAATGTACCTGACACAACATCGGGGTCCGTCCTAGCCTCCTCCTGCGTCATCATGAATGCTCTGGCACTCGCCCTCTGTCCATCTCCTCCAACCTTCTTCGCTCTTGATTCTTCAGCCCTTGGCTTCTTACAGTCTCTACTCAGGTGGCCATTCTCTCCACAGTTGTAACACCTTACAACCCCGCATTCCCTCGCTATATGGCCAGGCTTTCCGCACTTGAAGCAGATGTTTGACCCCATTTGCATTCTCCCGAATGCTCTTTCCCGCATTTACCACACCTCTTCGACCCGGCCCCAGGTGTAACCATACGACGGTTATCTACCCTTGTCTTCTTGTTACTCGTCGGGACACCACCTCGACCAAACCTTTTCCCACTAAAATTACGATCACCACCACCTTTCTGCTACCTTCGGCCACCACCACAGTTCTCTCATCATACAACCTCCCTGCCAAATCAACCGCCGACCTAAATGTGCTAAGCCGGGCGGCGATCATGTGCCTGCGGATGTCCGCTGGGAGACCCTGAATATACCCTCTTGATCTTTCGTGATAGTGGTGTCACCTGATCAAGCACCAACTGTGCTATTTCATTGAACTTGGTGGTGTATTGCTGTTGTGTCATCGTTCCCGTCTCCAGCTGCAGGAACTCCCTCTCAACTTTGTCCATCTCACGGTGAGGACAGAACTCCTTAGTCACCAGCCTCTTCAACTCCGGCCATCTCATTCTTCCGATAGCCCGGCTACCCTCAGCTTTGACAATATTGTCCCACCAACATAGAGCCAAGTTCACAAACGAGTGGGCAACAAACTCCACGTTTTGGTCCTCTCGGCACTCGCTGATATTCAGAACAACTTCCATCTCTCTTACCCATCGGTGAGCAGCAGCAGCAGTGCCATTACCATCAAAAGTAAGTGCTTACACCTTTGAAATGCCCCATAGATGCAGCCTCGTGCCGCCTTCGCCGTAAGCTCTTCTTCTTCCTCTTCCTCTTCGTCATCGGAGAAAACCGTCTCAGTCTCGGGTTGTCTCCTTTCGCCCGTAGGCCTACTCCTTTCCTTCCTCTCCCCCTCCCGTACAGCCTTTATCACTTCCGTCACTACAAATGGTAGGATCGCCTACATGACCTGATGAACTTCTTCCATAACAGCCTCCTTTACTAAGGCTCTTAGATTGGCGCTCTCATCACCGCCTTCCGGATGAGGGGTCTCAGGTTCTTCATGAACCACCTTTTCGGCTCTAGACCTTCCTCTCGTAGCCCGTGGTTCAGCACCACGACCTCCACCACGTGAAGCTTTAGATGATCTACCACCGGCCATCCTCTAACACACACTGAAAGATTCAAACACTAACACGTTATTCAAGGGAACAACTTAGTTTATGTCAAGTATAGTAAGTCCCTAATTATAGTGGCCAGTTGTGATTAGCCACTTACTATACTTTTCATACCCCAAGCATTATTTGTCTTGACTACATCAGCATCTAAATCTACCAGCCACACATAACCACATAACATGCGCACGTAATGCCGGTTAACATTAAAGAAAAATACATGATGGTATGCAGCTACTCAGACTGACATCCCTTCCCTTTCCGTCCTATTTTCAATTTAAGTTTAGGTTTATTTTTGAAAATTTAACCGTTTCACTTAAACTTTGGCTCTGATACCAACTTGTAAGGCCCCATTCCCGGGACGCTCACAGCTGGTCAATCATTGCACATGAAACATATAGTTACATTGACTTGAAATAAACGTTGCAGCGGATACATTAAAACAACATTTTCAATATATATGCTTTTGCAAAATAATACAACATTCGTTACACAGTATCATTTGTTCGTATTACAATGCAAAAACATTAAACAAAAGAATGCCATCCAAAAGAGCCAAGTAGCTGCCCCGTGCCATCCTCAGCAACTTTACCTGCCAACTGGAAAAAATGCACAAAAAATCAGCGTTGCTAAGTGAGTTCTAGTTTTATAAAAACATTGCACTACCTTCCATTTGTTAAAAGATTTTCATTACTATCGCATGTCATCACACATCGTACATAAATCAAGGTAATAATTATTATAGGGTAATAATTATTATCTTCATCATTGTTCATTTGGTACAATTCACACATCTCACACATATCGCATGTATCGTACATATCGCACACATCGCACATATCGCACGTATCGCACATATCGCACGTATCGCACATATCGCACGTATTGCACATATCGCACGTATGGAGCGGTCACTAGGACAAACTCCCCGTATGTGTGTGAACTCTTATGGGTCCACCAAGATCGCACGCTGTATAACACACAGTAATTAGGAAATTGCACATTATTGGAGCAGCCACCAAGACTGAACTCTTACTGTGTGTATGAACCCTCATGAGTTAGCCAAAATTACACGCTGTAGATACAAACATAGTTGGACACTCCCCCTGTCTGTGTGAACTCTTATGGTAGCCAAAATCACACGTTGTATGACACACAATAATTAGGAAATCGCACGTATTGGAGCAGTCACCGGGACTAAACTCTTACTGTGTGTATGAACCCTTATGAGTTAGCCAAAATCGCACACTGTAGACACACACAAGGAAACAACTCTTAATGAGTTGTGAACCTCCCTTCAGTTGCTTGCAAGGCTTTTCATTACTTTCTCTTTCATTAATGCATGCATTAATCCATTATGTTCCTCTTTTCTTTATTTTCCACTTTACGTTACATAATACTTTCATTTCACTCATTAACATTCAATGTAAAGCCATGGAAAATAAACACACATAATAAGGAACATCAACATAAACAGTCAACATCGTCATACAGGGCATCATACATACATAACATACATCATACATACCATCATGCATAAGCATCAATCATACATCATAACATCATCATACAATGCCCATCACATTAGGACCACAAAAGTCAGCTTACATGAACCCCCGGGAACCTCCCATGTCAAAGCCTACATTTCGCTTTTTCCCCTAAAAGTTAGAAAATATTCTTAAGTGTTCATCCGCATATCCTTTTAGTTCACCCGCATTTCTTTTTGTTCATCCATATTTCTTTTACTCATCCGCATTGACTTTAGTCATCCGCATTTGCCAATGCGCATCCGCATTTGTTCATCCGCATTGACTTTACTCATCCGCATTTGTCAATGCTCATCCGCATTGACTTTACTCATCCGCATTTGTTAATGCTCATCCACATTTGTTCATCCGCATTTACTTTACTCATCCGCATTTGTCAACGCTCATCCACTTTTGTTTATCCACATTGAGTTTACTCATCCGCATTTGTCAATGCTCATCCACATTTTCTCTTTACTCATCCGCATTGACTTTTACTCATCCGCATTGACTTTACTCATCCGCATTTGTCAATGCTCATCCGTATTTGTCAATGCTCATTCGTATTTCCTCTTTACTCATTCGTATTTGAAACACTTAAGCAGTTTTTCTAAAACTCAAGCGTATGAGCTACTATTTGGGCGCATGAGCAGCCTTGGGCACACTTATCACCATAATTTGGTCCCCAAATACCATCTATCATGTTCTAGGCTTAAATCATACATTATAACCCTTAGAAACACAACCATAACATCATCAAGCATGAACATAGTCCAAAATCACACCATACCCGCAACATACACACATTCATACATACGAGTATGAAGTCCTAGTTTTATAAGAAGTTCATACATGCATTTCCAGCCCCAAAATCAGTTCAAACATGTAAAAGAGGGGTTCTAGAACTCACCTTAGCAGCCTCTTCGGGTAAGACTTCATTCAAAGCCCGATTGCTACAAGTTATCACCTAGAAACCCACTAAAAACACACAACCGAACACACAAAACATACATATGCACACAATCGAGGATGAAACCAGTCAAGAACATCATAAACACACGAATTCTTACCTTGAATTCGAACCTTTCCTTCTTGTTCTTCAAAGAACCGAAACTTTCTGCTTCTCGTTCTTCCTTTCCTCAAAAATCCGACAGAGACAAGGTGTGTAGGAGGTGATGGGCTGCATCACCTTTTACTCACCAACTTTTCCAACTTCTATCTCTTTTACACTTTTTACCATTCAACTTGTGTAAAATATCGTTTCTTTATTTTTCTTCACTTTATTATTCATTCTTTGTCTTTTATAAATATCTGGGTGTTACATAATGCAAGAAAGTGGTTATGTTGACACAAAACTTATGGATATGATCAACATACTAAAATCTCTCGAGCTGGATATCCAATGAAACGAATTTCAGCAAGCCGTTTTCCAACATCAAACCCACGTGGTTAATACTGATATTGTTTCTTCTGTAACAAGCATACTTGATTACAAAACAGAGATGATTGAAAAGTTGAAGTTATTAGGAGCTTATTCGGATTTAAATTTTTTATTCAGAGAAACTGTTGAAGAGAATTATGAAACTTTGAGAGTCGACAATAACAGTAAACTAGAGTCTGTGAGAATCGATGATGATAAGGCAGGAAAGGCTGATAAAAGAAAGAAAGAATCTTAGCTGACGAGATGCTGAAGGTCAAAGAAGAGGAACAACAAAAAGTCACAAGGGTTTGCAACTGTGAGAAGAGCTTAGCTGCAAAACGAACTATCATGGATCTTCCTTATGAGACTGTTCAAGGTATGTGTTCTTTATCTTGCAAAATCTGGTTATTGGGTTATTAGAAAATGAAAAAGAATTAAATATAATCAATTAGGAATTAAAGAAAATGAAATTGTTTTTTGAAGGAAACTTAATGAAGCAATGGCTGAAAATGATCTTTTAAGAAGAATCATTTTGGAGCGTAATGTTGAAATTAATATTTTGAGAGAAAAGGTTGTTTTAGCTCAATTTGAAACGACAAAGCTTCAAACAAAGCTTGAAATTAAGAATCAAGTATGTTCTTATGAGTTACAATGAGAAACTATATATAATACTACCTACAGCCAGATATACTTTGATACCAGCTGGGATCCTATAACTAAAGCAAATACTACAAAGCTATAGTTTAAGGTATCTCAGATAAAGTCTTATCTGAGATATGGTAGTCAGG
>BJCM01228169.1:0-10400 GCA_018326385.1 Flaveria bidentis
TCAGATCCCTCATGTACCTCACTGCCTCACGACCTGATATCATGTACGCGACGTGTCTGTGTTCCAGATATTAGGCAAAACCCAAAGTCAACCATCTCATAGGAGTTAAAAGGATATTTCATTATCTGAAGGGTACTCCAACACTCAGGTTGTGGTACCCTCATGACGATAACTTTGAGATTACAACGTATAGAGATTCGGATTATGGTGGCTGCAAAATGAATTATAAGTCAACATCAGCAGGGTGTCAATTCTTTGGTAGACGGTTAGTCACCTGGCAGTGTAAGAAACAGACCTCCGTTGCTCTGTCAACATGTGAAGCTGAATACATTGCTGCTGTAAGTTGTTGTTCACAACTCATCTGGATTCAACAACAAATGCGTGACTACGGTTTGAAATTCTCTAACACTCCTATTTTTATTGATAATTCTGCTGCTATCGCCGTAACTAAAAATCCGGTCCAACATCCTAAAAATAAACACATCGGGATTAAATGTCACTTTATATGTGATTGTTTTGAAAAGAATTTAATCGATGTGGTTAAAATTAATACGAACTTTCAACGCGCCGACCTCTATACAAAAGCTTTTGATAAACCAAGATTTTTATATATGTTAGAGGTCAACGGCGTGAAAAAGAAATGTGAAGTGATTCCAGAAGACGAAAGTCCATAGTCCAACGAGTAGAGTTAATTTTTATTTATCTATTATTTTATTATTTTGTATTTATTTTATTTTATTTTTATTTCTTCGCCTATAAAATCCAAAAACTCAAAAATACTTTTGGTTTTAGAATTTTTGGGGGCGAATTAGTTAGATTGGTATTAAATTAAGTCGTTTTATTTAATTGCTTAAAAACGAGGGAGAAGGACAGCTTAGCTAAAAGAAAAGAAATCAAATCTGTGATACTGATTCAACGAATATGGAAAATAATAGTACATAAGGAACATATTATTTGAGACTTCAAAAGTTCAATTGTTTAAGATGTAAAAGTCAAAATTTAAGTCTAGCAAAATAGAAGGAAAAATGATAGCTAAACTAGTAGGCCACCAAGGTAACATAGAGAAAGTAGACATAGAGGTTGTTAGTTCATTATATAATGTGTTAGTAAATTGAACACTATAGACAAGTAGACCTCATTGGTGGTTTTAATTATAAACTAAGTTATTCAACCTGCTGTGGGTTCCCATCTTATCCTTGGTTAACACAATCAACACTGTTCCAATAAGGGGTGAAGAGCAAAATAAACGCCACATATGTGTGCGAACGACCATAAAATATGAGCAAAGAACATGAAAATTGCAATAATCAATCTAGATAATAACTTATGTTGTTGGTGTGATATGTGCAAAATGAAAAATAATTGCTCAAACAAGAAGATAGGTTGTGTGCCTCTCTGTTGTGCGGTGGCACATATCTAAGGATAAGCATAACCTAAATATTCAAGAATTTATTGTTGTTTGTGCCTCTCTGCTGTGCGATGGCACTGACCAGAGGCTTAGCATCTCTTTGAAATCTCTTAGAATAGTCTCTTCTTCAAATATACCCGTAAACCGCTCAAAAATCTCCTGAGGAACGTTGATTACCATATAAGCGTGGAAACCACAAAAGCTTGTTTAAATAATTAAACCTTAACTCATCACCAGTGTGTGTCAAAAGTCTGTGTATGGATTTAAGAGGACAAGTATACTGACAATCATCGTGAGCTGCAAGTCTTGAAAGTCAAAATCATTGTGTGCATCTTGTAGCTCTAGTATGATTTCCTAAAATTGCTATTGACTATCAGTGAAAACAAGGATCAAGCATCAAAATTGTTTATTAAAATGTCCCAAGTAATTCTAATATATCTGTATGATTTCAAAATGAATCGTACCAGAAATGATAAAATTGAATTGAATATGCTGTCCAGGATGTAAAATCAATTGGAATTACTCTAATAGGTTTAAAATCCATCTCTAATCAAAAATACAAAAATATGTCCTGATTTTGTTTGTTAAATTTTCTAGTTGCTTTATTTTTCCATTTTAATCATCTAGTAGATAAAAGTCGGACTAGGCATCGAGACTTAACCTGTGAATCACTCACTCAAAATTGAGTCACGTCTAAGGTGACCAAAACATTCAAAAAATAAAAATGAGTCACGTCTACGATGACAAATTCGTTTTAATTAAAAGGATCATGTCTGAGGTGATCAACAGGTTTTTGAATTTCAGAAGGTCATGTCAAGATGATCAATGCTGATAACACTTTATCTATTGGTTAAAAGGATAAGGGTTTGAAAGTGCATAATGTCATATTAACAAGTCAAAGTCATTTGCATGACTGGACCTTAAGTATGGACCAGTCGCACGAATGGAGCAGGAGTATGAACCATTCACACGATTGGATCATGAGTATGAGCCAATCGCACGAATGAAGGTGACCGAATGAGTCAGTCGCACGACTAAAACCTAGTCGCATGACTGAATGTGACCGACTGAGCCAATTGAACGATTGAGCTCCAGTCGCACGAATGAAGCGTGCGAATGGATCCAGTCGCCCGACTGAAGATAAAATCAGTATAAATAGGGCTAAAGTTGGTCGCATATCTTCATCACCCTTCAATCGCCCTAAAATCGCCCTAAAGCAACTACACTCTACCAAAATTTGATTAAGTCGATTTCTTTCATTATTGTGTTACTGACGAGTTGTTGCATCATCTACAGGTAATGAAAGACTGAAATCACACAAAATGTGTGATGAATTCAAACCCTAACAGGCCTAAATTGTATAAAATCAAGAAATAAGTAATAACCATCAAATAAACCACATAAACGTGCATAATGGTTAAATTGAAAGACATACTGTGACAATTAGGGTTCCTGCGAGTCTAAACACAACGTTTAACTTCAAGTTTTGACCTAGATTTGGGGTTAAAGTGTTGAACAGAGAGCTATGCGACTAGTCACTCCGAATGAACTTCAATTGCACGATTGAACTGGGGGAATGACTCAATCGGCCGAATAAACTAGGCGTATGAGCACAATCGCCCGATTGAACTCAGCTGCATGCTCAGTTGCCCAATTGAAGTCAGTCGCATACTCAATCAACCGAATGAACTCAGTCGTATAGTTCAATCGCACGATTGAACCAGACTGATTTTAAAACAGTTAAGTTTCAAGTGTTTCTGTTATGGATTAATCTAATGTTTATGTGTCTTATGTTACACAAACATGGCAGAAAGGTGGACTATGAACGCCAAGCACAACATTTGTGCCCACCTTGACCCTTCATCCCGGAACGTTGCTGAGTTCTTAGGGATTATAGCTTTTCTACGCTGATCATGGATCTTCAAGGCTATCTCGACTCCGTGCACACCTTAATGGCCCATTAAGCAGTCTTTCTGGGAGAGTGCCAGGGTAGACAGATCAATTGAGCCCGATTGTATACGGAGCTCTATCTTGGGTCAAGAGATAGTGATCACTGAGGCGGGTTTGAGACGAGTCTTAGGCTTGGGTGAGGACGGAAGCCACCTAACTAAGTTACATCCCCTGACTGTCCGGGGATGCTTTATGAGGATCAAGTACGCCGACGACTTAAATGTCGGGGTGCTGAACAAGAGTAACATGTGCCCTCAATTTAAGTATCTGGCACATGTGATCCTGATGTGCATAGCCTCCAGGCGTGGAGGATTTGAAGACCTCTCCGTCCAAATCCAGAATGCATACGTTGCATTGGTACTAAACCATCCGTTCAGTTTCTCCCGCAAGATCTTCTCCTATCTGATCCAGAACATAGAGGCCAAAGGAAAGGAAGGCTTCTGCATGTACCATCGATTCCTACAAATGATTATTGATGAGAAACTTCCTTCGCTGCCTAAGGAGAGTCATGATGCAGTTACTCTCGAGGTCATGGATGACACCATCCTCGGGAGGATGAAGGTCTACCGGGGCAAGCAGGTGAAGCCCCCGGTGAGCAGGTTATTCGGCCATCTCGCTAATGCAGAGTATATGGCGCCAGCAAGGAGGAAGTGGTGCCACGACGATAGTGACTCTGATGTTAAGCAAATTGCTCTTCCCTCTGATGATTCTGACGATGATGACCACGGTGATGATCAAGGAGGTGATGGTCAGGGTGGACCCGAGTCTGCTCCCATTCAACCTGATTTCCAGATAGAGGATGAGGAGGAGTCTGATGAGGAGCCTCTAGTGCGGACGGTGGGGAGCCAGGTCGTAGCCACTGAAAGAGGACTCAGGGCAGTTGGTGGATGCCAAGGGGAGTCCGGGGATGCCATTACTACTGATGATGATCCATCCTACACCTTGGACTAGCCCAGCAGCCAAGGGGGAGCCTCTATTTCTAAGGGCTCCAGGAAGAAGAGGATGGCTCGCCCCTATGGCAAGAAGGGCAAGAGGCAAAGATTTACAATGACCACATCCACTCCTCCTGCCACAGCCACCACTACTGCCACAGCCACTCCCATATCTCCCATATTCACCACAACCACCACCACCACACCACCTATCACTACCACACTCCCAACCACCACTACTACAGCCAACCCTTCTCCATTCACTCATATCCCACCACCCATATTCACCACATCTACCACCACCAGCCACCAAACAGGACCCTCATCCCACACTACCTTCACCACAGGACCCACTCTACCCTCCATTAGGGTAGAGGAACAACTAGCAACACTAAACAGGATGGTGCTAAAGCTGTTAGCTGCTGACGAAGAAAGAGTTGCTCAACTAAGTCAGCTTGTGCAACTAAATGCTACCCAAGCACAGTAGATTGCCCAGCAAGCACAGCAGATTTCCCAACTCCAGGAGCGCAATGACCTATCAGTAAAGAGGATTGAGGAGTTGGAGGCCTCAAACAAGACTATCATGCTCAAACTGAAGGGATCTAAAGATGAGCCTCTAAAGATTAGAGAGGTTGATGATGAGTCTGATGAAGATGATGATGATGGTGATGATGATGAGACTGATGATGAAGAGGAAAATGATGATGTAGGAACAAAGGGAAAGAAGGGCGGAGACGATGATGAAGAAGGGGATGTAGCTGCATTAGCATATGCTCAGGGTCAAGAAAGAAGAACCAAGAGAACCCAAGACCAAGGAGCATCATCCTCTGCCCCTCCTATTGAGAAGCCTGCACTTCAAGACAAAAGTAATGATTAGAAGTTTATGTATTTGAAAAACTTTTGTACTTGAATCGTGTATTAAAATTTTGTAATTAATGTTTATATATATTTATCAAATGTTTGATTGTCTTGATTAATTACTAATTGTTGATGTGTTACATGTTTAAATCAAGCAGATCAAACATCTCAGCAAGATGAATATGATGTTGCTCCCCTACAGCAAATCAAGTCTCAATTCACGATGATTCTTGATTTGCAAAGGATTGTCAGAAGGTCGGTGAGCTATACTCCCTAAGAAGGAGAAATCATTCACAACCTGACTGATGAGCAACTTGCTGAGATATTCAGGCTAAATCTAGACGAGATTGTCAAAAATGCGCCTACTTTTGATGTTACTGGTGATGATGAGCTCAACGATGTAGATGAAATAGAGATTGAGGATGTCACTGCAAACTACTATCCAAAGTACACTAACCGAGAAGGCAATGTGATCCCCAACTTGGGTGACACTCTCGGCAGTGCTACGTTTGACAAACTGGATGACTTGGAAAAAGAGACTGAAAAGGATGAAAGCCAAGCCCAATCCTCAAACGCTGATGTTGATATCAAGAAGGCTGAATGGGCGGCGTGTTTTGCTGAGATACGAGCCCAACGCACTGCTTAAAAGCCAAATGTATACACCAAGCTATACAAGGTCAAGAAACATTTATAGGTGGCAGGCAAGATTATCACGTGGGCATATTTTGAGGATCTTAATGTGTATGCAGTTAAGAGGGAGAAGGGAATAGAGTACTTCAGATTCCCACATGATCTGAAGACTCTCCCTAGTTTTGAGCTCAACCAGTTGGCATGTCTAAATTTGTTGTATGCTGATCCAAGGAAAATGTCAGGCTGGTTTGAGGCTACACTAAGGAAAGAATACCACACCAGGTCGGTAAACTTCAGACCTCAATAACCGAAGAGGTACATCCAAAGGTCTGAAGTGGACCCGATATCTGGAAAACCAAAGGTTGTGCTAAAGTGGAGTCCTCCGCGCACTATGTCTAAGATTCCCTTACGAGAAATGCCATAGGACTTCACTCCATACTTTAAATGGTGGTATTATGATTGGAGAACAGGTGAAGCGGTCATAGTTTTACAGAAAGAGAGCAAGATGGAAACTATCCGGGTGTTTGACCCTATGTGGCTGACCAACTTGTCTTCAGATGATGTCTATACATTATACAAGTGGCCACTATTCTATGACTCGCAAGACATTGTACAAGCCCTCCAGTTCAAAAATGTCATACGACTCTGTTTCGCATTTGAGATACATGCCAGAGTTACTAGAGAGGAAAAGTACAAGAAGTTTGAGGAGCTAATGAAGAATGTTAGACACTGATGTAAACTAGGTCCAAGGGGGAGTTTGTTGATACATATGTACATAGTTTAGGAGCTTAATGTAAAATGTCTTTCATGTCTTACATATGTGTAATGAATGAGTTAAATGAAATGCAATATGTGATTCATGTTATTAATGTTTAATATTTCATTGTTTATTGTGTAATAACGCATATTAAACTAACTATATAGGTTTATGGTTGTTTACATAGTTCTTAGTCAAGAATGGTTGAGAAATGTGTTTAAACTTAATTGTATGAAGTCTTCATGCGAATGGACCATACACATGAACACTTCATGCTAATGGACCAGTCGCACGACTCAACCAGGAGACTGGATCGGTCGCACGATTGAGACATAAGATTGGCTCAATCGCATGACTGAACCTTCAGTCGTGCGTATGGACTAATCGTATGATTTAATCGCACGACTGAACCATGCTAATGGTTCAGTCGTACGATTGACAAACACTAACCTATAAATACCACCTAATTCGTGGAAAAACGGAACACTTCAAGAATTTCGACTCACATACGTACCCTAGCCATCTAGAGACTCTAGAGAACCTGTTCCAACTTCATAGTTCACAATTGATCGTGTTCTAATCATTCATAACGTTTAGTTAATCTTTAGATTGATCGAAACTGCGTTCTCACTGATTGGATCGCCAATCAAATAGGATTCCGCACTATTTGGTTAGGTATACACGCATTATTAGTTAGTACTCCGTACGTACACGGTCCTAACACCTTTTCATTTGGCTAGAGAGAAAGAGAAAGGAGCAAGAGCAAAACCTAGGGTTCTTGAAGAATCGAGTGCAAAAGTCGAAGTCAAGCGAGTTTGTGAGAAGCTATACTCGAAGAGGCTTTCAATGTGAGTTCTAGGACCCATCTTTTACACGTTTTCAACTGATTTTGGGGCTAGAACACATGGCAAATCATTTTTGGTTGTTTGGGTGTAAAAAACCCGTATGTATGTCTAGGGTATGTGTGTGATTCAGGTGGGGTTTGATTTTGGGCTTGTGTGTTCTTGAATGGGGTTATGGTATGTGTTTCTAAGGTTTAGGATGGTTGATTTGAGCTTAGAACAGGTTTGAAAGGGGCTGGAAGTCAAAAACTGCAGTGCAGGTTCGAAGGGAACTGCATTCTGCACCTAGCTAGGGTTATGCGACTGGAAGCCATACGCATGGGTGGCATGCGACTGAGGTTCATACGCATGGGAGTCATGCAACAAAAGGAAATGCGGATGAGGGTCATGCGACTTGGGAAAATGCGGATGAAGGTCATACGACTGAAGCCCATACGCCCGAATACCATGCGACTGAGGTTCATTCGCATGGGAGTCGTGCGACTGAGGTCCATTCGCCTAATGTTCATTCGCTTAAGTGTTCAGTCGCCTGGGAGGTCGTGCGACTGAAGGGTGCCCATACGCCCAAATAGGGCTCGTGCGCCCGAAAGAACTTAGTTTATTTCCTGATTTTTGGGGGAATAGTATTATGTAGGCTTTGACTTGAGGGTTGATGTAAGTGACTTTCGAGGTCGTAGACGTTGTGATGGACTTGATGTATGATGGGTGCTTATGCACGGTTGTATGATGGTGTATGTTATGTATGTATGTTGTGCATTGTATGGTGATGTTGTATGTTTCTGTTCTTGTTCCTTGCTTTGTGTGATTATCTTCCTGTGGCTTTACCTTGTATGCTAATGAATGAAATGAAAAGTATTATGTAACGTAAAGTGTGTTGGGGTTAAACAATTGAATAAACTGAAGCTTACCAAATCATAATTACAGCAAACTGAAGATCTCATTGTACGAGTTCAGAGATCAAGTGATTACAACAAAACAAGACAATTCAACATGACAAAGTCAACATCAAGACAATTAGAAAGTCAAAATTAGGTCATGTTGTAATATTAGTATAAATAGACCCACTATGCATTTTTGCATGTGTGGATTTTGTATGTGTGTTTCTCATGGTGTAAATCACCATCCAAGGAGAAAACCTCTCCTTTGGGTGGGTTTGATTTCACCAACCATCTATGATTCACATTGTAACTTGTTTATTAACATCAATGAAATCATAATATTATTATTATCCATCTCTTTGTTCTATGATTCACACACATCCACCCATCTTAATTTTGATTTATAGATCTGAACGAGATGAATCCTAAGATCCAAGCTCAATGAATCTGAAATATTGATTTAGCAAAATGGTATCAGAGCTGTTGGTTGCTGGATTTATCTAGTTTTCAGATATGATTTCATCTTTAATGATGTCAAGAACAATGAAGAAAAGAAGAAAAATGAAGAAGAAAGTCCCACTTCATAAAAAACCCATCTGTTCATACCCAAAATCAAAAGAAAAACCAACAAATCTGTTCAACAATGGTACAATTTGAAGATTCGTGAACATGCTCATGATTATTCCTTCAAAATTTGATGCAATTGAATAAGATTATCATCAAAAAGAAAGAAACCCATTTGTTCATCTTAAAATCAAGAAGAAAAATCATCAAGATCTGTTCTTATATGGTATGATTTGAAGAAATATAATCAATCACTGGATTATTCCTTCAAAATTCGATGCAATTAAACACGATCATCATTAAAAACAAAGAAAAGATGAAGAAATGGAAGTTACTACTGATTTCCCGACCTGCACTACAGTGTGAAATTGTTTTTGTTCAAGTCTGAAAAAAATGCGGATGAACACAAATAAATGTGGATGAAGCTTCATCAAATGCGGATGTGTTATACATAAATGCGGATGTGTTATACACAAATGCGGATGAGTTGTCACCAAATGCGGATGACTTGGCAACAAATGCGGATGACTTGTCACAAATGCGGATGACTTGTCACCAAATACGGATGCCTTGACACAAAACACGGTTGACTTATAAACAAATGCGGGTACTCTAAGCACAAATGCGGATGCTTTGAAGTCAAATACGGATGCATTGAAATCAAATGCGGATGCCTTGCAATAAAATGCGGATGCTTTGCAAACAAATGTAGATGAGTTAGCAAAGAAATGTGGATGTGTTGCAATAAATGCTTATGAACAGATGATGAATAGGACTTTAAAAAGAAAAGAAAAACATGAACATGGATGATTGCAACCAACAGGCACGTCCATTTTGATCATGAAAGAAAAAAAACAAGAGTATAGAAATCAACTTTTGTCGCTTTCTACCAGATTCATCCAGGGACTTGTACAACTATTAGATGCCCTTTTTGAAGTACTTGAGCTCATATTATTTTTATGATGTTTTGTACCTGTGTCTGACTACTGAGCGGACAGTTAGCCGGACTTTAGTGAAGGGAGTACTCATTATCTGAAGAATGTCATTCATCAAGTTATTTCAAAAGAGTGGAAGTGTTTTCAACATTATTTAATGTTCCTGATGCAGTTTATTGAAGTTCAAAGCCTCACCATATGCCTAATACATACTAATACTTGAGTTGTGATATGAACTGTAATCCAAGAGTGATACAACCCATATCCAATACCAAGAAGTATTCTCCAGAGATTTTAACCTTGTCAGAAATATATTAGGAGGAGCTTAATCTGAGTGGGAGAACATTAATGAATTGTGCCAGAACATCAGTTGATCAAGAAGACATGTGACAAAGAAGATCTTCAAATTCAAGGTTTGGCAAGCATCAGTTTAGGGGGAGTATTGTTGGGGTTCAATAATTGAATAAACTGAAGCTTACCAAATCATAATTACAGGCAACTGAAGATCTCATTGTACAAGTTCAGAGACCAAGTTGATTACAACAAAACAAGACAATTCAACATGACAAAGTCAACATCAAGACAATTAGAAAGTCAAAATTAGGTCATGTTGTAATATTAGTATAAATAGACCCACTAGTGCATT
>BJCM01228180.1:0-24561 GCA_018326385.1 Flaveria bidentis
GACTATGACATGCCATAGCTCATATCCTAATATATTATAAAAAGGATAAAGTACATAAAGTAGAAAGATACAGACACAAGACCTCAATGTACAGTTTACCTAAAGCATGGACCTTTTCACCAACTCATGTAAGTTGGTGACTTTATCAGAGTGGCAGCGGAAAGGGGTCCAGCTTTAAGGAAAAGTACATCAGATAAAGCATGTTGTAAAAGTCTTCGGAAGAAATCTGTCTTCATAGGTTGAGGCTTCGGAAGACTTTGTCTCTGAAGCTTCGGAAGACTTCATGTTTGGCTTTGGAAGATATTGGTCTTTGCTTCGAAAGATTTCACACTTAGAGTATTTCTTGTTGCTGGTGTGAGAACTTCCGAAGCTTCTACTTCAGTACTCATGTGCATGTATGCAGAAGGACTTTGGGTGTTTGGTTGCTTCAGCCTCTTCATAATTCTCTACACTTTTTCTTGCAAGGATGAGGATATCATGTTCTTGAAGGCCTTTTCTTCAAGAACACATTTTTCTGCCCAGGCTTTGCTGATCACAAGCTCAACCTGGCATTCAGTTAACTTAGATATGAAGACATGATCTGAGTCCTATAACTGGTGTGATAATATTTAAGAACTGAAATGGTTTTCTCTAGGTCCTCTATCTTTAACTTATAATTATTTTCAGCCTTTTTGAAATAAGATTTTAAAATATTCAAGGACTCAAGATCAGATCTCATCTTTAAGTTGTAGGACCTATATCTATTAACTTTAGAAATACATTCAGGAGGAAAAAGATGTTCCAATACCTTGGTTACATTGTGGACAGCCATGAGTGCTTGGTTTGGAGATGCATCTTCCACCTAAAGCTCCAGTCAAAGCCTCATTCTTCAATAGCAAATCCAGCTTGTTGCTTTGGCTTCTCATTCTGGGGAGCTCTCTTAGTGTAGTTTGGTTTGGCTTGTGTCTGGCAACCATTTGCTCTTGGTGCCTTGCACTCTCTAGTAAAGTGTCACATCTGGTTACAATTGTAACACTTAACCTTGCTTTTATCCAACCCAAACTTTCCACTACATGCATTGCTAAGAAACTTCCTCCCTGTTCTCTTGTAGAAATTCTTGGCTCTGTGAGTGAGAAGAGCCATCTGCTGAACTATCACCATATACTCTAGATCATCTAGATAGATATAGTCCAAGTTTTCAAGGGTGAAGAAAAAGTTGCATGTGGATTCATCAGCAGAGATAAAAGAATGAGAAAAACTTGTCTCTTGGTAGGGACTTCCTTGAGTGTAGCTTTCTCTTGGAGTCTTTAGGAAGGTGTTGAAAGGACCCTTTTGTGAGTTGTCAGGGTTGCATTTGAGATGATGTTGAGGTTCTATACTATCTTTTCAGTCACATGAAGGTCTGAACTCATTTGATTGCTAGAGTTACCATATGAGTTTTGCATGTTAATCTCTATATGGTATCCACTAATAATACCATACAACTAAGTCAGAGTAAGATTCTTAAGGTTCTCAGTCCTCTTGATAACAAAATAGTAATGTGTCCATTGTCTAGGAAGAGAGGACATAAACTTCCTTACAATGTCCCTATTCTCAAGAGTTACTCCAACATCTATTAGAGTATCCACAATCTCAACATACAAAAAGTATTGTTCACTCATGGTCTCACCTGTTTTAAAGGTGAAGTTTTCAAACTACTGCTTGAGGAGATCTTTCTTGTTCTCCTTGGCTTCAGTTGAGCCGTCATACATAAGCTTTAGTGCTTCCCATACTTGCTTTGCAGTCATGCACTTCTCAAAGCCTCTGTACATGGAGTTTGGAATAGAAGTTTGAAGGGTTGTCATGGCTTTTTGATCAATCTCTATTCTCTTCTTGTCTTCATCAGAGAAATCAGCCATAGCCTTTGGAATCATACCACCACAACCAGTAGCAGATGAGGTGTTTGGTATGTAAGATCCTTCAACAACAGAGTCCCACATCCTGGAATCTTGAGACTTGATAAAGCCTTCCATTCTTTAAAACCAAGTATCAAAGTCTTCAAGAGTGATTAGTGGAGAATTTTTTATAGTTCTAGTTTCCATATCAGCCTTGGTGATAGCTTCCATTTGAGTTGTTAAGTGTTTTGTGTGTGCGAGGGATCTTAAGATGGTGAGATCTTATATCAAGATCGTGGAAAGCTCTGATACCAAATGCCGGACCGTTAGAAGCGGTTAATGCACTTTTACAACACAACAAGACAACTGATGAGAGTTTATTAGTACACTTAACAGATCAAATAGGGAACTGGTTAACTTCTATACAAGATGCTAAGAACACAAGTAAAAGAGAGAAAGTACAAGATAGCAACACAAGTATTTTGGTTTTCAAGAATATAGTATATTGTTGCTCAAGTTCTATTACAAAGTGTTACAAAGAATACTAGAAAGTTACAAGTACTTGAGATACATATACTACATCCTACAGCTGACCATACTTTGAAGGCCAGCTAGATACATAAGACTAGACAACAAAATCAAATGTAGAGTCAAAAGACAGATTGCCTTTTGACTTGTGACTATTAAATGCCATAGCTCATATACTAATATATTAGAAAGCTCAGACTCAAGACTTCAATATACAGTTTTCCAAAAGCATGGACCTTTTCATCAACTTGTGAAAGTTGGTGAGTCAAACAGAGTTGTAGCGGAAAGTGGTCCAGCTTTATGGAAAAGTACATCAGATAATAGCATGCACTTAAAAGTCTTCAGAAGAAATCTGTCTTCATAAATTGGCTTTGTAAGACTTTGTCTCTAAAGCTTCGGAAGATTTCATATTTGGCTTCGGAAGATATTCGTCTTGGCTTGGGAATATTTTACACTTAGAGTATTTCTGGTGTGAGGTGTACAACTTTTGAAGCATTTCTACTTCAGTGACTTATTGCATGCATCCAAAGAGACTTTGGATGCTTTGAATGATTTGACTGCATTAGACTTGTTGGAATCCTTACAAAGTGCAACAAGAGAAAGCTCCAGCAACTCCTATTCAAGTAGCTCCTCTGGCATCAGGAATACCCATCTTATCTTACACTTACACTACCAATCCATAAAGATTGCATGTTATTAGAGATCAAGGTGATGAAGATATCTATACATGGCAAGACATCTTCAATCTACCTCTGCATGATCTCTTTGAGATGAGAAGACACTATGAGAGTCTGAGTGATCATGACTATCTAATGAAGAAAGGATTGGTCATGATCATGATGAGAACTATTGATATCTGAAGTATTCACATATTTTAGTAACATCAGCCTAGGGGGAGTTTGTAAGGTTATGTATTAGGTTGATGTATCTAAAACATACAATAACATCCAAAAGTCTATCCAGCATGCATTCACTAAGTTTTGAGTAGAATGCTTCAGAATTTTTACACATTAACTTGGAAAATATTCCAAGTGTAAAATCTTCCAAAGCCAAGACCAACATCTTCTAAAACTTAAAGTGAAGTCTTCCAAAGCTTCAAGGACAAAGTCTTCCAAAGTGAAGAAGTAAAGGTAGATTAACTTCTGAAGACTTTTAAAGACATGTTTTTATCTAATGTACTTTACCATAAAGTTGGACCTCTTTCTACTACAACTCTATTGACTCACCTACTTTCATAAGTTGGTGAACAGGTCCATGCTTTTGGTAACCGTACATTGAGGTCTTGAGTCTTTTACTTTCTAATTTATGTACTTTTTTTCCTTTTTGTAATATATTAAATTGTGAGCTATAGCATATCATAATCACTAGTCAAAAAGCAATCTGTCTTTTAACTCTACATTGTTATTGTTGTTGTCTAGATCATGTATCCAGATGTCCTTTAAAGTATGGTCGGTTGAAGGATGTAGTATAAGTATCTCAGGTCTTTGTAACTTATCTTATGCTTGTACACTTGCAAAAGGACTTGAGAGAAATATACAACATCCTTGAAAACCAAACACTTGTTCTGTCTCATATTTGCTAGTGTTCTAAATGTCAATCTTATGTTACCAGTTCCCTATTTGATCTGTTAAGTATTCTAAATTGTCTCTCCTTATTGTGTGTTGTGTTGTAAGTGACCAAAACTCCCTTATACGGTTCTGTAATCAACACACTCCCCCTCATTATCAGGTCCTAGGGAGTGGTTTTTGTTTATGGGACTCTTAGCAACCTTAAACTCAATCAATTGAAATCTAGTTAGTATGTCTTGTACATACTTTAACTTGTTTATGAAGATGTTATTGTCAACTTGCTTCACTTTAATCCCTAGAAAGAAATTGAGTTCCATGGTAGTCATTTCAAACTTGTTCTTCATTAGCTTCTTAAACAATTTGCAAAGCTTTTCATTAGTTGGCCCAAAGATCATGTCATCAACATAAACTTAAACCAGTATCAAGCCATTTCCTGTCATTTTGATGAAGACTGTGCTATCAATAGTACTCTCTTGTAACCATGTTGAACTAGATACTATGACAGTGTCTCATACCACTTCCTTGGTATTTGATGTAGACATAGAGAGCTTTGTCTTGCTTGCAGACAGAATTAGGATGATTTGTATCTACAAAGCCAGGTGGTTGGCAGAAATACACTTCTTCATCTATCATTTCATATAAAAATGCATACAGGAGAAAAGACATATGCGTAGTCAATTCCTTCCTCTTGCATGTACCCTTGGACTACTAGTCTTGCCTTGTACTTTATGACAAACCCTCTATCATCTTTCTTGTTCCTGAATACCTACTTGGTAACTATTGGCATATTCCTAGGAGGAAAAGACATCAGTTCCAAACACCTTATCTTTTGAATTGAAGTAGTTTCTCCTATATTGCTTCAATCCATCTTTTATCTCTTAAATCTTCATCAACTTTCTACCGCTCAATCCATCTTTTCTCACCATAGTCTCAATATCTTGAATGATGTTTGCGGTAGGATGTGACTTGTGGATTCTTAGTTGAGGAATCACAGCAAGTTGATTTAATAGATCTAAAGTTGAGAAATTTAGATCTGGTGATTGAGTATCACCTACCACATCATCACGCCCATCAAGCGTAACTTGATCTAGAGAGTGTGCAACATCATTGATGTTGTCTTTAGTGGAGTGGTTATAAGCATCATCAAAATTTTGATCACTTTCACCATCTCCATCTTCTACTTTATTGGAGGTCCCTTCATTTGAGTTTTATGCCTCATTGCTGGAATTGGTTGGCTCCTCAGATGTATCAACTGAAGAATTCATCATGGTTGTGCTGACAGGATTTCCACATGCATGTAACACCCAGAATAAAGTCGAAACGAGCCAGTTAATAATAATAGGCTTAGCCGAGATTATTTGTTAAGTGTTTAGCGAGATTAAGGTCACGGGAACGCCCGGTATATGTAAACGGATCAGCTTGAGCAACTCTCATTTGCAACTCAACACCCAAATTCTAGAGAGAGTAGAGAGAGAAAGTGGAGAAGAGGTGAAGAATCAAGGCTCGGTTGATCACAGGATTTAAGATCGGTATTCGTGGGCATCAAAACAACAAGAAAACACCACGAATCCAGGTAAGAAACATCATTTAATCGTTCCTTTTGATGTAAACCCAGATTCTAGGGCTTGAGGTTTTTGATTCGCCCAAAACTCACGTTTTTATGTAAGAAAACATGCAAGAAGCTTAGATATAGCTTATTGGGTGAAAACCAAGGCTTTGGATGCAAAAGATTGAAGTTTTGGGTCAAAAATAGGTTGGTTCATAATTTTTAGCCCGTTTTGCGAAATTCAGGGTTCATCGAGCGAAATTGCATAGTCGTCCAACAAAACTATGAAAACATCCTGCGAAACTTCGCAGGTAGTTTCGCAGACCTAGTTATCCAATGAAAGTTAGGTGAAACTGGCAGCAAAACTGGCAGCGAAGATGCCAGCGGAACTAGTAGCGAAGATGCCAGCGAAACTGCAGGCGAAACTAGCAGCGAAACTGTTGATCAGCCAGCGAAATTATAAGCGAAATTAGGCAGAAATTAACTCTTTTGAGTGTTAACTTATCTGCTGGCTATGTAGTGCAACCCTTGCTTTGAAAGCTTGATTGAGAAGCTAGTCATCTAGTCCAGGTGAGTTCTAGATCCCTTTTTTAAAGGTTTTGAACTAGTTTGGGGCTTGAAATGCATACTAAATATACGTTATAAACGACCAAGATTTTAAGAGGTTTTAACAGGAAGATTTAATTTTTTATAAGGAAAGGTGCTATATAAAAGTGTTAAAATAAAAAAAAATTCGCGCTGACCTGGTAGCGCGACCCGAGCCAGGGCATTGCCCCTTGGAACCCACTAGGGGTAGCTGACCCTAGGACCCCGCTGTTAGGGCTTGCCTCCCCAAACCCCCGTTGTCCTATGGAGGATTAGTTATGTTTGATGATGACTTATGCTTGTGGTGCATATGTATATGTATGTGAATGTGTGTTGCATGATGTTTATGATTCATGATGTTTATGATGATGTGTGATGGTATATGTTATGTATGATGGTGCATGATGACGTTATGCTTATGTATGATATGTTTTCTTATGTTCCTTACTATGTATTATGTTGTGACTTTATGTGGTGTGATTGTGATATTGAACGTAAAGTATTATCTTAATGAAGAGAAAGATTTAAGATAATGAAAGTGGAACATAATGAACGAGTGAAAGTCTTACAAGAAAATGAAATGAGGTTCACAACTTATTAAGAGTTGTTAGGTCAATTGTGTGTTTACAGCGTGCTATTTTGGCTAACTCATAAGGGTTCATACACATAGTAGGAGTTAGTCTTGGTGACTGCACCAATATTTGCGATTTGGTAGGTGTTATGTAGCGTGCGATTTTGGCTAAACCATAAAAGTTGTCACATACACAGGGGGAGTTAGTTTATGTGACTACTCTATATGTGTGATATGGGGTCCTCATCGCTTAACACTAGATGATATAGCTTTGTGCTCAAGAGGGGGGTTAAGCATATGACAGGACCTATATAGAAGTGAAATATAATAAATGTACGAAAAGTGTGATAAGTACGTAATGTGTGAAACTTGCGAAATGTATGAAATGAACGATGAATGAAGATAATAACTATTATCTTGATATACGTATGATGTGTGATAACGTGAAATAGTAAAGAAAATGTTTAACGAATGGAAGGTAATATAATGTTTTGGTAAAACTAGAACTCACTCAGCAACACTGACTTTTATGTATTTTCTAGTTGGCAGGTAATGGTTGTTGAGGATGGCACGGGGTGGCTACTTGGATCATTTTGGATGGCATCCATTTTATGTTGCGATAATGTTTTTGCATTATAATGCGAACAAACGATATTTTATAATGAATTTTGTATTATTTTGCAAAAGCGATTATTATTATTATGAAATGAAATGTTTATTTTAATGTTTTCGCTGCAATGTTTTATTAAAGTTAATGTAAATATATGTTTTATGTGCGATGATTGACCAGCTGTGAGCATCCTGGGAAGGGGGCCTTACAATGCAGTGCTTGTTACCACTGGAGATTAAAAGATTCTATCATTCGGTCTTCTCAGCTCAAATCTTAGATTAGGATCTGGTCAAAACATATTACCTGTTATTCCTAAAACACCTTCATAAGATTTGTTAAAATAGTTGGTAACTAAATCAAGATCAAATACCCAACAAGACCAAAACCTTTCACACTTAGAGTGTGTTAATTTATGGGCGCTATGATCTTTAGTATTCAAGATGGTGCATGGACATCCAAATGACCTAAAAACCAGTGAAAGGTCTCCTTTGGTGCCACAATTCATAAGGAGTCTTATAGTGAGTTTTGACTAGTAAAAATCTATTTTACACATAGTAGGCAGTGATGACTGGCTATACCTAGAAGCTAATGGATAGTTTAGAATTAGATAGTATGGTTCTTGTAGCCTCAATTAGTGTCCTATTTGTCCTATCAGCAACACCATTTATTGAGGAGTTCTAGGAGCTTTATATTGTCTTGAAATAATTTTCTCATAACAAAATGCATCAAGGATTTGGTTTCTAAGTTTAGTTCCTTAATCACATCTAATGATCTTAACCTTGAGGTCATATTGATTCTTAATTTTCATGATGAAGTATCTTAATATTTTAGGGGTGTCATCCTTACTTCTAAGAAAAAAGACCCAAGTATATCTTGTGAAATCATATGTGATTACCATTTATAACCCTACCCCTTTTAGAAATGTAACCACTTGATTCACCTCCAAAAGCAACTAGGCCTCCATAAATTTTCACAAAGTATTGAAGCAAAGATTCATTGCTAGTCATGTGCCTTGAACAACCACTATCAACGATCCATATATTTCTTTTGGTCTTCCATTGTTCCTACATATGAAAAGAGATGAATAATTATATTTTGAAACCCAAACCTTTCTAGTGTTGGGCTTATCCAAAAGAACTATAGAATACTTTAATGCTTCAGAAGCATTCCTTTCTTCCGAGACCAAACTTGCTTCCAAAGATAGATTTCCGCCTATCTTCTTTTGGTTCACCTTGAAGCTTCTAAATGAAAATGATTTTACTTAGGTGATTGATATTCAGGAGTTGGTGGTTATTGATAAATTTGTAATTGGTTTTGGATTGATAGGATTGGTTGGTTGTTTTGGCTTGCTGGTGATTGAGGATGTGGACAAGGTTCATGGTGAATAGGTGACTGATGATGTGAGGATGGTTCATGTGGAGATTGATGAGGTATGGGTGATTAGGGAGGAGAATGTGAGGCTTCTACATCAACAGCAGATGAATTCTCTTACTGGTCTTCCCACAGTAGTTCTGGTGGGATGTTTGCATTAGCATCAGCCACATGAGCAAACATGGTCATGCCTTCACCTTGGTATCTTCCACTTATCTTGTTCAGAACAGATCTTCCCAAGTGTGCTAACACAAATACATCACCCTCTCTTGCTATCCGAGGCATTTCACCATTGATGACGAGTTGTAGGAACCTTGGGAACATGTACATCTTGTCAGCCTTTTGCACCCTTATTTGGTCATACAAACACCCAAAAATTTACATAGAGTAGTTGTATGTTCTCCCCTCAAATATGCCAATGATTCTTAAGGAAATATGCCTTGAGAACCTATCCAGTCTAGATTTCCTGTTAGACATACACTTAAGATACGTGTGACATAAAAATCGATATGGTTTGCACAAACTTCCTTTCTTTATCTAACACTTCTTAAAGTGACTATCATATCCCATCAGATGAAAGATCTTTTCTATGTATTCATTGTCAAATACCTTAGGTTGACTTATCTCTATATCTCCCAAATTGAGATTTCTCCTAATACTTTGTTCATCTATTCTTATTAGTTCATTCCTGAAATCTTCATCTATCACCTCATCTTCTCTGTCTTGTTCTATTCTTGCTAAGTTCTAGAAATCAATCATGTGTGACTGATAGATCATTGGATCCGCTGTCAGGGCATAGAACACATGTGGTCGTCGCAAGTATCTGATGTTATCTTGGCACCCTTCTGATACAGGGTCATCAGCATTCAGAAAAGTACATATATTATGCTCTTTAGCAAACTGATTAGCCATCTTTTCATAAGAGTTAAGAAGATTAAGTTAGAATCAGTTATCAAGTATAAGAATTTAAAGAGTTTTGAGGACAACTAAAAGTTAAATAGTTGTTTATGATATGTTTTACCTTGAAAACACTAATCTGATATCAATTTTATGATATTGTTAGATCTTTTTATTTGGTAATTTGAATGTTTGATGAAAGGAGGGAGAGACTGGGGATGAATGTTATTCTATGTCAAAGTTCTCTGAAAAAAGTCAATAATGAATATTTGAGTCAAAAACATCATTTATGCTCCGACGGACACATTAATTTCATTTATTTAGTGAAGTGGGTCCTATATTCCTTATTAATCTTCCGTGGAATTTATTTATTCAGTGGATTCCTGTTCTTCAATAGAACATCTATGGATGCCTATCATCTGTGAATGTCTAACTATTAAGAACTGAATTCCATATTGAAGTATAACTTGATTATCCATAGATTACCAATCTGCGGATGGTGATATTCTACTTGATTAAGTTTCGCATTGTAGCTTATGCTGATGATGAATAGGCACTGTAGCTTCTCCTATTGCTTAGAATGCACTGTTTGAAACTCTTTGATTGCATGGTCTTAATCAACTAATAGAACCATTTATTACTATTGGACCTTGTTGACTTTGATTTCATGATAATTTGTGCAGAAGAAGATTTATAGTTTGAAAAAGTTCATGTATCCTGCAGCCAAGTTGGTGCTCAAGCTCCAATTCCTTCATTTTTGTTTTGAAAATTCAAATTTTGCGTTTCATGCATTAACTACTCCCCCTAAATTTGTGATTAATGGTAAAATATTGCATTCATCATAAATTTATGAAGTAAAATAGCATGAAAGACACATGACAGTCCAAAAGTTATGAAGCAAAATAAGCAAAAAGAAATAAGATAAAAATTTTACGAACTTGCATAGAGACACATATAATGGGATCATACTATGACACTAGGCTTATTCTTGAATGAATTGATTGTTGAAATCTGACCTAATTTTAGTCCTAATTGTAAGTAGGTATTTCCACTTAAACCTAAACAAGAGTACTACATCAACTAGGCATGTTGTTTATCATGTTTTCATGTTTGTTAGTGATTGACTGTTATGGGCTCCACATTTAATTCACATTACAGTTTGTCCTCCTTTTGTGAGTCAATTCATCATTTTTTCACACTTAGAAACTATGTACATTAAGTTATAAATTCCATCTTGAGACAAATTTGATGTCTTATTATTGGTTTGATGCAAAAGCTCTTTAGATAATATATAGTTGATCATAATGGATTCTTTTGAGAGCTTAGATATGATCATCATCAAGTCACCAAGTCTTTACTTACATAAAATAGAGATGCCTTTAACCCAGGTCTTTGTTTACACAAAATAGAGGGATGATGAGGAACATGATCTTTTCACCAATTGAGTACATATGTAAACCATGGTGTTCATAAACACATGTATTTGTTAACACAAAACAGAGGGAATATGAATTGCAAAGATAGAAGTTAAAAAGTGTTTTACATAGTGCACTTAGGTGTGTGAATTGATCACAGTAGGATAAGACTTACTTGCTTGACCCACAAAATGGAGTTTCTCACACATAGTCACCATTTCATTATGTTAGGCACGCTCTTAGTGTAGTTCCTACTCAAGATGAACCTACTCACATTCAAAGTACTTCTAATCAGATTTAAAGTAATTTAAGAACTTAGGAAGTAAGCAAAGGCATAGTGTACTATAATTTCCCAATATGTCATGCTAAATTCAAAGAAACAATAAAGAAAGACAATATTTTTTGTATTTGGGTAGGATATTTCAATGTTTTTGGGTTTTATTTATTACTATTTGCAAAGATAGTCACATGCTGCAGGACCGTTGAGGGTATGCAAATACACCATAACAACACAATTAGAAGAGTTGCTAAGAATACATAATAGATCAAATAGGAAACTGGTTAACCTTTATAATGATACTAAGAACACAAGTAAGAATGAGACAGAACAAGATAGCAAAACACAGAAGGAGTTGGTTTTCAAGATTGCAGTATATTGCTTTCTCAAGTACTATTACAAATGTTACAAAGAATACTTAGAAAGTTACAAGTACTTGAGATGCATATACTACATCCTACAGCTGGCCATACTTTGAAGGCCAGCTGGATACAATTGACTAGACAACAAACAAAATCAAATGTTGAGTCAAAAGGCAGATTGTCTTTTGACTATTGACTATGACATGTCATAGCTCATATCCTAATATATTACAAAAAGGATAAAGTACATAAAGTATAAAGTTACAGACTCAAGACCTCAATGTATAGTTACCAAAAGCATGGACCTTTTCACACACTCATGAAAGTTGGTGACTTTATAGAGTTGCACCGAAAAGGGGTTAAAATTTATGGAAAAGTATATCAGATAAAGCATGTCTTTAATAGTCTACGGAAGAAATATGTCTTCAAGTGTATGCTTCGGAAGACTTTGTCTTTGAAGCTTTGGAAGACTTCATCTTTGGCTTTGGAAGATCTTGGTCTTGGCTTCAGAAGATTTCACACTTAGAATATTTCTGATGCTAGTGTGAAACTTCCAAAGCATTCTACATAAGTACCCTTGTGCATGCATGCAGGAGAGACTTTGGGTGTTTGGATTGCCTCAGCCTTTATATTTAATCCTTAGAACCTCCCCCTAGGCTGATGCTACCAAAATACTTGAAGGCTTCAGATATTGACAGTCCTCATGAGGATAATGATCATCCCCTTCTTCATAAGATGATTAAGATCACTCAAACTCTCAAAATGTCTTCTCATGTCAAAGAGATCATATAGAGGCAGAGTAAACATATCTTGCCATTTGTAAATATTATCAATACTATAATCTTTCAGGAAATGCCATCTTTTCGGATTGGTAGTGTATGTCCAGGACAAGATGGGTCTTCCTGATGCTAGAGGAGCTATTTGAATTGGAGTTGGTATAGCATCCTCTATTTGCACATCCTTTGGATGTTCTGATTCATCCTGAGGTTTGGAGATGGATGCTTCTTTCTTCTTCTTCATTGACTTTGGTTTGGAAGCCATCCTTTTTCTCCTCTTTGAACCTTTTAACTAAGCAGACTGGCCTGCCGCACCTAATTGATCTTCTTTGTCTATCTCGGTTGCGTTTTCCTCTCTCACAAGGTCAGATTGAGAAGGGACAGAACCTTGTTGTGGATCAGAAGTGGAAGCTTGCTAAGGCTTAGCAGGAAATCCAGGTTATGTTCTCTCGAATGGTTCAACCTTAATATCTACTTCCTGAGGGACCTGACTTGGTGGGTAGTGTAAGTCAACAAATTCACCTCTTTGAATCTTTTGCTTGATCACTCTGATATGCTCATCCATAGTGGACAAAGACATAGGACCAAGTCTCCTTCCATAGAATCCATACAGCTTCAAGAAGCTCATCATCCTCTTCCTTTCAATGGACTTCTTATTTTTTTAGATGATGGCTCTTGACTTTGCAGCCTCTTCCCTTAACGTCCTTTTGGTGATCTTTCTCTCTTTGACTATCTCAAGTTCAAGTTTTTTGAGATAATCAAACTCAATTTTGTCAAAGGGTAAGGGAAGAAGTGTAGCAGCCTGATAGAGGCTTGTGGCACTCAGGTAGTTGATCATGTTGATCCTATCTTTTTCTTTGTCTACCTGAGGTTCTTGTGGCACCACATCCTCTTGCACAGGACTTTCTTGAAGTGGGTAGAGAGAAGGCACATGCTTGTATAGTCTTTTCTTTCTTCTATCTTCTTTGATCTGAAGAAGTAGCTTTGCATTCTTTGCCTCCTTTCTTTTCTTTGACAATTCATTATTAGCTAGTTCATTTAACTCATCTAAGGGGAGAGAAATGATATTATCTATGTCATAGTTCTTGGTTTGCAGGTAGTTGATCCTGACTACCTCAACTCATCATTTTGAGGGTTTGGTCTAAGGGCAGCCTTGATAGCAGACTCCAAAAGCCTTGAAGACCTAGTAGAGGAACCTTCTCCCCTTATCCTCCTTTTCCTCTCTCTATCTTCCTCCTCAATCTCCTTAGTAGTCATTTTTCTTTTCCATTTGTCACTCATAGACCTTTGTGACTCAAGGTGGAGAGAGCTTTGTCCTTCATCGCTTGGTGTAGCTTCCAAGCTATGGCAAGAGAGAGGTTGAGATGCACCTTCATCAATAGGTGTCTCAAAAGGGGTATGAATCATTGTAGTAGTTGATTATGAGATAGGGCTCTTAGGTTCTACCACTTGGCCTTTAGTCAAGGTTTCCCCTATAGTCAAGGTTTCCCCTATAAAGCTAATCTTAGGGTCTTCCTCAATATCCAATTGATCGATGGCATTGCCTGATTGCCTTAGTATCCTTTTGAAGCTGAACTCTGTAGTGATCCTATCTTCGATTCTTTAAGCCAGCTTGTCAGCTTGTCTTGATTGGCTTTGGTTGATAAGTGACATTTGACAAAATCCTGACTTTCATAGAAGTTCAAGGTCTGAAAACTAAAGACCTCTTGCTGTCCTTGAACTCTAAGAATGATGAGGGCTTATTTGTTGTTGTCATACCTCCACCCAATGGTGTGATTTGAAGTTGGTGGAGATGACATTGGCCTTGGTATTCCTTCCTCTAACAGACTCTGAATGTAGGAGTCTATGAAGTCCATATCAATGTGAACTTGAGGAAGTTGATGAGTATGCACAATTGCAAGTAAGGATGGTGAGTCCTCAATGTCCATACTCCCTAAAAAAACTCCCAGGTTCTTTGATTGTAATGACTTTCTCTCCCAGTTTGGTAGCATCACCCTCTTGCATAGGTGAGCTAGGAGTTAGGTCAATCATACTCACAGGTTATTGTGGTCCTGGTTGAGCTCCTATTAAAGGTCTCCCAGCTAGTTGTTCCCTGAGATGAGAAATCTCAACTTGCTGATCATTGACCTTGTTTTGCAAGGTAGACACTTGAGTTTCAAGATGACTGAGCTTTAAGACTAAATGGTCCATGTTTGTGACAGTTTTTGCATCTTCAGTCTCAAATTCCCCTCATCTTTATCAAAAGAATCATTTGGGGATGAGATGATTGGACCAATGGGCTGAGTTGCCATGGTTGAGGTCTGAATGATGTAATCACTTGCAAAAGTGAGAGCCTCTTCCATATGGATATGCTGAACAGATGCAGGAGTATCCACCTCAGTAATGGGTGACTGACGTGGGCTGGACAGAGGAGACTCAGGAACACTCATCTCTCTTTGAGAAGTGGGAAAGAAGAAAGAGTCATGGTACTCACTATAACCTAAGTCTTCATCATTATAGAAGTCAAGGTTAGAAATGGGTTAGTTTAAGTCCAAAGGCTGGGGATGGTAATTGTCCCATGATGGTTGATCACTTAAGTGTTAAGACTCAGAGTGGTGGCTTAAAGCATTTGGGCTTGTGACCTCATCAGGCTGAGCATGAGAAAATTCAGCCTTGATCCTTAAAGTAATAGGAGTGGTCTTCTCCTCAGGAGAAGTGGGATCTCTGGTGTCCACTTCTTTGTGTGTGGGTGAGTATATAGGGGCCTACACAGACTGAATAGTCTGAGTAAGGGTTCGTTTATGTTTTCATTGGTAGGTGAGGGTGATTTGTGGTTGTTCAGATGGTTGGGATTTAGAAGGTGTTGGTTCAACACTAGCTGGTGTTACTAGGTTGTCACCTTGAGCAATGAGCTCTAACATTTTTGGGACAAGGGTTGTTTCTACCCCGGAGAAACCAACAGTGGGCTTTCTTAGGATTTTAAAGATTTCCAGCAGCTGAAAGTCAAGCAAGCCGCGTAGTCGCGGGCTTCATCTGTCCCAGTTTAAGAATATTGCTTGTTTCCCTTAACTGTAGGCCTAGTTCACAGTTAAGAATGTATTGAACATATCTAGGAAACATGTAGTATTCTAAGGAGTCCAAGTTTGCATGCAAATTTGTATAAACAAACTAGAGTACCTAAACTTGACTCCTTGAACCATCCTATGGACAATGAAGGAGAGATCTTCAGAAATCTAGTCCCATCCACCATGATTGTTTGACAAGCTATGGATAACCACATGGAGAGGAATTTCCATTTGGATGAGACCTTCCCTTTTCTGAAGGTCTTGACAGAGAAGCCTCCCTCATAGCCCATCTATACAAAGGAGTGGTTAACAACTTCTTTGGTAAAGAACACCTCACCTTCTTCATCATCCAGCAGTAGATGAATTTTGATGATGGTCGGAGTGATGAAGATTGTTCTTATCTTCACTGTGGCAGATAGTGCCTTCTCCCCATCCATAACAACCTCTTGGCAGGTCTTCTAAAATTCAAGCAGATGATCCTCATAGAGAGTACGAGCAATGGTAAGGGAGGTGAAGTAGTTGGATAGAGCTAAGAAATGGCAAACCTCCAAGAAATATGGATCTTTCTCATAGTGTAATAGAGAAACTTGGTTGTGTTGCCTGTGTAACTGCATGGAGAAATCCGGGTCATTTCTGTAGTTAAGTTGGGCCATTATGAGAAAGCTTAAGGATGAAGAAAGAAGGACGAAAGCAATTTCAGAGATAAATATTTGGGGTTTAGGTTTGTAGGAAAGATAAAGATGATAGAAAGTGGGGGAAACTGTTGGGTTTATATGTGAAAAGGATTTAAGACAAAGTTAGTGAAAGAGGATAAACTTTGAAATCCGTATTTCCGTCACACCTCTGAAAAAGTAGTATGCTTTTTGCTTTAAAAATAGTTTTCTTGGAAATCAAAAAGCTTCCGAAGGTAAATTGTTTTTCCAAAGTTTTTAATGAAAAAGCTTCCCAAGCCAAAATGACTTCGGAAGAATTTCCTAAGTTATTTGTTTTAAAGGCATAAGTTTCTTCCAAATATAAAAAGCATATCTTTCGAAGGATCAAAATTATCAGAATTCTAAGCAAAGTCTTCAAAAAGTTTTCATTCAAAGAAAAAAAGAGCTTATGAAGGTGATAAACTAGACAACTTAGGACACACGGATTTTTAAGAAATAATAAGAATTAGTTTTAAGAAAAACCTACTCAAAGTTTATCATCCCAATATCTAATATGAGATACTTAAATCTATGTTCATCAAAAGCATTTGTAAATAGATCAATATTGTTCATTTGTGTGAACTTTGGCTACTTTAATTAATCAATTTTCAAAATTATCTCTAATTAAATGATACCTCATGTTGATGTGTTTTGTTGTTGAGTGTTGCACAGGATTCTCTGTGATAGAGATAGCATTGTTATTGTTAATGTGAATGGGAGTCTCCCTGAAATTTAACCCATTGTCAAGCATCTAATTCTGAATCCAAAGCACTTGAGCACTACAGCTTGTAGATGCAATGTATTCAGCTTCAGCAGTTGATGTAGAGACACAGGATTGTTTCTTAAATTGCCATGAGACAACCCTTTTATCAAGAAACTGACATCCCCCAGATGTGGACTTTGTAGTCATGTTGCAACCACCGTAATCACTATTTGTATAAGGATAATGTTTGAAGTCAGAATTCTTAGGATACCACAGACCAAGTGTTGAAGCACCTTTGAGTTATCTTAGAATCCTTTTGACAGTGTTAAGGTGAGACATCTTAGGGTTGGCTTGATATCTTGCACAAATACATGTGGCAAACATGATATCATGTCTGGTAGCTGTAAGATACATAAGAGACCCAATCATTTCCATGAATAGGTGTTCATCTACACACTCCCTCTCAAGATCAGGCCTAAGGGAGTGGTTCCTAGCTATGGGTGTCTTACCAATCTTACAATCAGTCATGTTGAATCTTTTGAGTATGTCTTGAACATACTTTGACTGACTAATGAAGATGCCACCTTCAACTTGCTTCACTTGAATTCCCAAAAAGAAATTGAGTTCCCCCATGGCACTTATTTCAAATCTATCCTTCATCAGTTTCTGAAAGTCTTTGCAGAGCTTTGGATTAGTTGATCCAAAGATGATGTCATCTACACACACTTGAACTAGCATTATGTCATTTCCCTGTCTTTTGATGAAGCGATTTCCATCTATTATACCCCTTCTGTATCCATGCTTGTAGAGATACTGAGATAGAGTCACATACCATTTCCTGAGTGCCTGATGCAGCCCATAAAGAGTTATGTCAAGCTTATAGACATAATTAGGATGATCAGGATCTGCAAAACCAGGAGGTTGTTTGACATACACCTCTTCATCAATCACCCCATATAAAAAAGCACAATTGACATCAAGTTGATGGACCTTGAAGTTTTTGGATGCAGCAAATGCCAAAATATCCTAACATCTTCCAGTCTTGCTACAGGAACAAAGACATCAGTGTAGTCAATTTCTTCTTCTTGTGTGTATCCATGAACAACTAGTCTAGCTTTGCTTTTGATGACAATGCCTCTTTTATCTTTCTTGTTTCTAAACACCCATTTGGTTCCTATGGTAGTCTTCCTATAAGGAAGAGGGAAAAGGTTCCAAACTTTCTTCCTTTTGAATTGAAGCAGTTCCTCTTGCATAGCTTCAACCAACATCCATCCTTTAGAGCATCATCAATTTTATTTGGCTCTATCTCAGATAAGAAACAAGAGTGAAGAAAAAAATTTGCTTCATTGGTTTGTCCTCTTGTTCTTACCCCTATGTCAACATTTCCAATGATGCTTGTGGTGGGTGAGACTTGTGGATCCTTAACTGGGAGATCACAGCAAGTTGCTAAGAGATATCTAAGTTAGAGAAATTTTGATCTGGAATTGATGTTTCTCCCACCACATCAGCACATTTATGAAGAGAGACCTGATTGAAAAACCCTAACCTATAAATACCACCTAATTCCTGAAAAAAAAACATTTCAAGAATTTTGACACATATCCGTACCCTAGCCGTAAAGAGATTCCAAAAAGTCTGTTCCAACTTCATAGTTCGGAGTTGATCTTGTTCTAATCGTTCTTAATGTTTCTTTAATCGTTAGATTGATCGGAATTGCGTTCTCACTGATTGGATCGCCAATCAAATAGGATTCCGCACTATTTGATCTGGTTTCACACATTATCAGTTAGTACTCCGTACGTACACAATCCTAACAAGTGGTATGAGAGCTTCGGCTCTTGATTTTGCGTGTAAAGAACACGTTTTTCATTCAAAAGAGTCACCTTTTTTGAGTAAAACAGTGTTTTTGACGTCTCCAGGTCTAAAAGTTTACGTTTTTCCGTATACAGCAGATTAGGGTTCTTGAAAATTCGTGTTTTTGTGTCAAAGTGTCACAAACCATCAATTTTGAAAAAACAGCAGCCTTAAGTCGCACAATAGGCTCAATCGCACGACTGAACTCAATCGCACACCCCATTCGCACGATTCAACTTAGTCGCTTACTCATTCGTACGACTGAACAACCCCATTCGCTTGTATCCAATCGCACACCACATACGTACGACTGAATCCAATCGCACGGTTGAATTCATTCGCACCTTTCATTTGCACGACTGAGTCATCCACACTGGCCATCCGCATTTGTCCAATCACATGATTGACTCATCCGCATTTATCCAATCGCACGATTGACTCAAACATATCTGTCCATTCGCACAAGTTTAAAGTTCAAAAGTTCAAAGTTTAAAGAAATGGAAGATCAATACTCTACGTTTACAACCGGAAGGGACTCTCGAATCCAGAACCTTCTGCTTCTGGAAAATGAAATTGGGAATCACAATAAACCACTTAAACTTATAACGTTAGATGATTACCCACAATGGAAGCAGCGATTTGAGATATATCTTAATGGAGTTGATCCCAACATTTGGGAATCTATTGAGATAGGTTATAGTATGCCGGTTGGTGGTGATGGTGTTAAATTAACCTTGGGTGGTATGACTGATAGACAAAAGGCAAAGTACAATGCTAAAAAGAAGGTGTATGCCCTATTGACTCAGTCAATACGAAAAGACATATTCCATCAGTTTTCTGAGAACAAACATGAAAAGAAGTTATGGGAAGGTTTGGAGAAATGATATAACGGGAATGCAATGTTGAAAGTTCTAAAGGCAAAGGCTCTGAAAAAGGAGTTTGATAACTTCTCTTCAATGGGGAAAGAAAGCTTGGATGATGTCATAGACAGGTTTGCTAGAGTGAGCTGCAGACTCATGGGGTCACAACGTCAATGGAAGACAAAATGTCAAGCTTTGCCGAAGGTTTGCCAGAGAAGTGGGACTCGTTTGTGTCTAACTTGAGACAGAACAATATACTAGCAAAAGTAGACATAAACGACTTCATCCTGAAATTGAGGGAGGAGGAACTGAGGATGAAGTACAGGTCATAGAAAGGATCCTACGACCAGAATCCTTCACTGTATAACTCATCTCCCAACCTAACCAGTTTAGGAACACCACTTCAAACACCATTTGTGTCTAGTTCAACTGCTCCATCTCAAACCACAACTTAAGGATCCGAAACGTTAGGTTCATCTAGTACCCAATATACTGCACCTGAAGCAAATGCTACTAAGTTGAAGACCAGGAATATCGGAAATATTATTATGGAGGTTGCAAACGAGCGTATGTACCTTCTAGCAGCAGTTGTTCATTCTTATGATGGTCTAGTTGCAGGGAAAATTGGTAATTGCCATCTAGCTAATGAAGACTGCGAGCCGGTGGACGAGAAGGAACTAGAGAGAATGGATATAATGTGGGCTTTGTGCAAGTGATGTCAGGAGAGCAAAAAAGTTTATGAAATAGACTGGACAGAACTTGGTAGCCATAAAAGACGCTACTTTTAGTTTCGACAAATCCAAGGTTACCTGCTTTAACTGTGGAGAAAAGGGGCATTTCAAACATGAATGTGTAAAGCCCAATAAGACAGGTAACGGGAATCCATTCTCATATTTCAACCATCAAGATAAACCCACTAGTGGAGCTAACTCATCAAGCAAAGAGACAAAGGCCTTGACTTCTCAAGGTGACGAAGGACAGGATTGGACCTTCAGTTTTTGTCTTCGGGTGAATCGAACATTACCCATGTTGAGGGTATGGATGATGACTCTTCAAGTGAAGGTGAAATCGCAGTTGAACTAGTGATGTCCGATAATGAAGATATTGCAAATGTGGTCAATGACCTGATTGAAGAAGATCTCAGAACGACATGCTCAGTATCTCCAGCATCCGAAGAGTCAAACTCTGCGTTGATTGCTGATTCAACCGAGTCTTCACAAGTAAGTACAAAAGATCAACTCTTTGAAAATCATGCTTGTAATGAATGTAACAAATTTAGAGAAAGCATAGATTTAAAATTTGCTAGATATCTTAGTAAATGACTTACAACTGTGCACAGAAGCTAATCGGATTTTAAAACAAAATTAGCACAGTTATAAAAAGAAAATAGATCTTTTAAATAAACAACTAAGGGAAACCGAGGTTGTTGCTTTTAATCAAGCCAATGATATAAAGTTCTATTTAAACTCCCTGGAAGAAACTAAGAAAGAAAAAGTAGTTTTAGAAGTCAAAATCAACTCATTAAAACAAAAACTGCACAACTGGATCAGTTTTTCTCATATAGTTCAACACTTAATGAAAGAACGAAATAACGGGGAGGGGTTGGGTTACAAAGTGGTTCCACCACCACATGAGATCATGCTAAATGCTAAATATAGACCAGTAAATAACAATCCAATTAAGGATCAAGTGGTGTCCACTCCTCTAGTTAGTGATCTAGATTCCAAGTGTAAACTGGTGGATTCTATCACTAAACAAAAGGAGGCTACTTTGAAATCTAAAGGTAAGATGCCTATTGTGTATTTGGATGAAAAATTTGAAAAGGTTATTGTAAAGTCGGGTTCAAACATGTCTATTTCTGAACCTAAAACAACCAAATCAGTTAACCATCCATGTGCTCCACATCACAGTCCAATTAAACAAAAGGCTAAAGATGTTAAAAACATTCAAACAATGAATTTTGTTAAAGAAGCAAAAACATCTAAACAAGAAATGTCCAAGCCCAACCAGACTAAAGTCACACCTATATCACACACTTCCCCACAGAGACAATTTTCCCAACATGTAGAAGGTGGATCCTGCTACAATTGTGCAAAGAGAGGACACATCACTTCTAATTGTCCTAATTATCAAACACCAAGAAAGAAAATTGAACTTTATGATACTAAACCAAATTCTTTGAAAAGGAGTTCTATTACTCCACCAAAAAGAAGTAATGAACCTAAAGTTCAAACTGTAAGCCAGTTGTCTGTTTATCATAAGCAGGCCTTACACAAAACTGGATTATGGAAAGAAAAGTCAAGTCTAGTGTCTGATACTGAGAACACTAAGAAGAATGATATGCCCTCAACCTCAAATTGACAGTGGGTTGAGTTCATGATATGTGATTCCTCTGGGTCACCCAAGCCAGTTAAGGCTTGGGTCCCAAACCTCAACTGATAATTTCCTCTGAATATGCAGGGTGTCCGTTACAGTGCTATAACAAACACGTGGATTGTTGATAGTAGGGCATCTAGGCACATGACTGAGAACCTGTCACTCCTTTCAAATGTCAAACAAATTAAAGGGGGACATGTCTCTTTTGCTGAAAATAAAGGGGGATACATCACCGCTCAAGGCGAAGTGGGAAACCAGAAAGTCAAGTTTGATAAGGTCAACTTTGTTCAGCAATTATAGAATAACTTGCTTTCGGTATCCCAGATATATGACAAAGGATTCAAGGTTCTTTTTGACAACAAGAAGTGCTATATGTTGAAAAAGGATTACACTATCCTAGAGAACCAAATCTTAATATCAGCTTTAAGATACAGTGACTTATATGTCTTGGATCTATCAAAGGTCTCCACATGAGATCATCAAGTTTGATGCTTCTTGTCAAAGGGAACTGAGAGGGACTCGATCTCCTAGCATAGGAGAATGGGACACATAAATCCATGGAAGATGAATCATCTGATTCAGAATGACTTAGTAAATAGGGTTAATGTTAAGAATTTTCAACTTCCTAATTTTTGCGTAGCGTGTAAGAAAGGTAAACAGACCAAGAAGTCTCACAAGGAAAAGAAATTAAATTCTATTGAATTGCCTTTTGAACTTCTACACATGGATCTGTTTGGTCCGGCAGTACCAAGAGCATCGTTGGTGATTTGTACTGTTATGTAGTCATGGATGACTACTCTAGATTCTCTTGGGTAATGTTTCTAAAATCCAAATTAGAAATATTTGAATCGTTCAAACAGCCGGTGACCACATTGGATTCTCTTTACAAGCTGAAAGTGTGACAGATTCGCTTAGACAATGGCACAGAGTTCAAGAACTAGTGGATGGAACATTCTACAAAGAGAGAGAAATTGTATATCAGTTCACATCTGCCTACACTCCACAAATAAACGGAGTTGCTGAACGGAAGTACATGAACTTGATAGAGACAGCACGATCGATGCTAGCAGACTCGAAACTGCCTACCCAATTTTGAAATGAGGCAGTTGCCAATGCATGTTACACACTAAATCGAGTCCTGATGGTCAAACACCATGGTAAAATGTGTTATTAGTTGCTCGAGAGACGTAAACCTAATCTAGAGTACCTCGAACCATTTGGCGCACCATGTACGCTGCTGAAGAATACTCAGTCAGGGAAATTCAGTGAGAAGACTGAAGAAGGGATTTTTCTATGATACAACATAACGAATAAGAGAGTTTACAACAATTCAACGGGTGAAATAGAAGTGTGGTGCAACATTTACGTTCAAAGATACACCACCCCCTGCTGGAAAAGGACCCACATTCTTCTTCGATTATGATGGATTCTTTAAGTCCTTCAACATCCCTCTCTCCCTTACGATGTCATAAACACACCGTCACTAGACTCGACAACATCAGGTTCACAAGGTGAGTCTTCTAGTCCGTCAGGGGGAGCACTTGAGGTAAATGACTTTTCCTCTGGCGATGAAGACTTGGAGAATGATCAGGTGGACCAGGAGGAACAGGTTCCTACTACTGAAAGTACACACACATCCGATGTTGATGCCTCTGAAACTTCAGAACCTCGCACTCCAACGGCTACAGATACTGAACCTGGAATTCAAAATCTGGATCAAGAAGTAGTTGTTCCCATCACTCCCGGATGTCGACTTAATGTATATCATCCTCTGGACAACGTTGTAGGGGATGTACAATCGGGAGTACAGACAAGAAACCAGCTATACTCAGTTAATTATGCCTCAGTAATGGAAAAAGGCTATCTTCACGATGGTGCTTATCGATGTTTTGTGTCTTAATTTGAGCCAAAACATGTAAGTGAAGCCTTAAACGATGAGGCATGTGTGAGTGCTATGCAAGAAGAACTCCTACAATTCAAGAAGTTAGGAGTTTGGCCACTAGTGGATAGACCAAAAGGTGCTAAGGTCATTGGCACTAAATGGGTCTTTAAATGCAAGAAAGATTACCAAGGGGTCATAAATCGAAACAAGGCTCGACTTGTCGTTCAAGGTTTTAGACAAGTCGAAAGAATCGATTACAATGAAGTGTTTGCACCTGTGGCTAAAACGGAAGCAATTCGTATCTTCCTAGCCTATGCATATTACATATAGATCAAAGTTTATCAACTAGATGTCAAGAGTGCATTCCTTCATGGGGAAATTCGTGAGACAGTGTATGTCAGTCATCCCGAAGGATTAGAGGATCCTTACCATAGGGATAGAGTTTACAAGCTAGATAAGGCTCTCTACGGGCTACATCAAGCCCCGAGAGCATGGTATGAGAAACTCTCAACTCATCTGGTGAAACACGTTTTTTGCAGAGGAGTTATTGACTGTACACTATTCATCAAAGAAAAGGATGGAGACTTACTGCTTGTACAGATTTATGTTGATGACATAATCTTCGGTTCCAAAAACGAAGAGTTATGTAAAGAATTTGAATTTGTCATGAAATCTGGATTTGATATGAGTGCAATGGTGGAAATGAAGTTCTTCCTAGGATTACAGGTGGATCAGACACCAAAAGGAATCTTCCTGCATCAGACTAAATATGTAGGGGACATCCTCAGTCG